>PVJH01017985.1:0-37311 GCA_004026705.1 Nesogale talazaci
CCACCGGGGCTCAGCCCTAGTCTTGTAAATTCTATCATGAGATCTCCAGTTTTATTTCTGTCACCAAGGCCATATTTTCAAACAACTATTCTTTCCTCTTTGTTGCCAACTTTCACATCCCAATAGCCAGTAATTATGAATGTATCTTGATTGCATGTCTTTCTGATCAATTTAAGACTGGAGACATTGGTAGAATTTTTTAAGTTTTTTTTTATCTGCACCTTTAGTAGTTGGTGTGTAATTTTGAATAATACTTGTATTAACTGGATTTCCTTGGGTGTAGCTATTATCCTATCACAGAGAGCATTGCTACTTCAAGATAGATCCGTAAGTGTCTTTTGTGATGAGGAGTGGGATGTCATTCCTCTTGAATTTTTCATTCCAGGCATAGTAAGCCACGTGATTGTCTAACTTCAATATGGCTAAGATCCGTTTATTTCAATACCTAGGATATTGATCTTTAAGTGTTCCATTTCATTTTGCCAACTTCCAATTTTCCCATATTCATACATGATACATTTTAGGTTCCAGTATTCCAAATGTTTGCAACTATTCTTCTCCATTTGAGTTATGCTACATCAGCGAATGAAGGTCCTGAAGACTTCATTCCTGCAGGTCTTCCTCCTTCTGCATCATTATGGTGGACATGACTTGGAGAAGAAGTGCTTCCTCCATCATGTTTTGAGTGCCTTCTGACCTCTGAAGAGGCTCATCTTTCAGCACCATATCTGTCCAGATTATTTTGCTATTCGTGAGGTTTTCAGTCTCTGACAATGTTCCTCTGCTTATCAAAAGATTTTCAGTCGCTTATCCCTCAGAAGTGAACAGACTTTTTTTTTCTTCATAGCCTATTCTTAATCTGGAAGCTCTACTGAAACCTAGTCACCTTGGTTGACCCTACTGGCATTTGCAATACCAGTGATATAGCTTCCACATCACAGCAACAAGCCAGTGACCACAGTGTGACAAACCAATTGACAGACAAATGGTGGTGTCCTGGAAGGCCTTCTTCTTCTGCACAGACTCTCTGGAGGAAAGTTTATACAGCCACCATAATATACATGTGGAACATTGAGCTTTAAATTATGCTAGCACTATAATGAGCAGGTGGAGGTGGGTGAGAAGGGTGTATGAGGTTGGTAAGGACAGAGAGAAGAAAACTAGATCTTTATCTTTTGTGACATGAGCTCAATAGACATTGCCTAAACCAAGAAAAAATGAAATATTAGTAAAAACATGTTTTGTGGAGACACAGAGGTCAAGACCAAAATCTGTTAAAAGAGAGTCACAGGATCACCTCTGGGGAAGAGAAGATGTTGGGGAGAAACTGCTGGAGGGACTGGTAACCAACCATACAGGGCCTCTTGACTCTTGACACTTGAAATAAGTGCACGGATTGTTGCTAGGTGCCAGAACATCCCTTCTGAATCACAGCAACCTTGCAGACAATAGAACAAAGCAGTGCCCTGTCTCATGTCAGCCTCATAGTGGTGGCTACGTTTGTGCCCACTGTCAACCCCTAAATCGCTGTGTCAACCCCTAGATCAGCGGTTCTCAACCTGTGGGGTTCTCAACCTTTTCACAGGGGTCACCAGATTCATAAAGGTAGCAACATGACAGTGATGAAATAGCAACGAAAATAATTTTATGGCGGAGGGGAATCACCAACACATGAGGAACTGTGTGAAACGGTCGTGGCATTAGGAAGGTTGAGAACCCCTGTCCTAGATGGGAGGGGGCTGCAGTTGGACTACTGGTGGAGATGGACGACATGGGCCAACTCAGGAGAAGGTACTCTTGAGAGCAGTAGGAGAAGGTGCTATGGTGGTCAAGGGGCCTTGAAAAAGCAATGATCTTTCATGAAGGGAAATGAAAAGCCACCTGGAAGTTTTAAAGGGTCCCTTGATCTGGCTGATGCCTCAAAGCCACACGAAGGCTCCACTCAAGCAAGATTTTGTGATCTGCTTCTGAAAAGTCAGTCATGGCACCCCAGCGAAGCACAGGTGCCAGGTGCGTGTAGGGGGTGCTGAAAGTCAGAAGCTACTCCGTGACCATGCATTTAGTTTGGCTGGCTGAAAGCTGGGTGGCATGGTCAGGCATGAGAAGATGGGGAAGATCACGCAGGGCATCATGTGGAGAAAAAATGACAAGGCCAAAAGAGACAGCAAGGAAACCTGCAAGACGGTGGTGACGGAGAGAGAGAGAGAAAGAATAGGACACTGAGTCAGGCTATGGCATGAGATGGAAGGCATGAGAAAATCAAAGTGATCAATGCTTCAAGGGCAAACTCTCTGGGCCTTCAAGCTGGAGGAGAGATTAGAAGTGGCGGTAGTTGGGAGAGATAAAGTAGAAGATGAAAAACTATGAAGGGAGTTTCCAACTGGAATGCTGGGAGTATAGAGGTCCTGGTCTAAAAATGCCCTTCAAACAATTTATAGTCGCTATCTTTTAGTCAATTGGATCTTCCCAAGAGCAGAAGCTGCCCCAAAGAGACTGCAAAGGGACAGGGAAAGGAAAGGAAGGTACGCTCTAGGGAATGGAACTTCTAGAAGGGCCCTGCTTCTAATCACCCTCTCTCTCAGTCTCCCTTCATCCGTGACATACAAGAGGGCCCCTCTTACAGCTGCCAGCAGCTCCACCAGCTGCAAACCCACAGCTGAAAATTAAGTCATCGTGTTTGCTGGACTTAATTAATGGAATCGCTCACCATCCCAGGAACTCATGGGCTACCCAGACATGGCACTATTTGAAATAAATTAACCCAGCGCCCACGAGGACATCCTCATTCTAGTCAAGGACCCCCACCTCCCCCAGGCTCCTCTGACCCACCTCTGTGGCCTCCCCCCACCTCCAGTCCCCATGGAATCCTGGCAATTAATAGCTAATTAAAAAGCAAAACAAACCCACCAAGTGCAACAACAGAAAGCAAGTTATTATTCAGCGTGGGCAGGTCTGAGGAAAACTTTCTTTGAGGTAAATCCATGGATTCTCCTCCATCTTGAAGGTCTGTCAGGATGGAAGAGGGCTCCTTAAGATCAGCTCATTGATTTCAGGGAAAAATTCTGCCTCGTCCATCTCCTCTACCGCCCATCACAAACCAGGAAGTTGAAGCGTGCTGTTTTGCCTGACTTGATCTAGTTACATAAAGGATGGTATTCCTTTAGCTTTTGGATTGTGAGTTGGGTGAGGGTTGATAAAGCAGGTCATCCCTGCACATTTGGCTTCGTCTCATTCACTGCATTCTTCTCCATGCCCACCTCATCCCTGGTGGCCTGACCTTCTCTCTCCTAACCTCCCGCAAGGCAGTCCTGTGGCATGAGCTCCCCCCTTGATCTCAGATGGTTGAGGATTCTAAGGTGTGCATGCGTGACTTAGTGTTATGGCTGTAGACCTGCCTGTTGTTAGATTGAAAATTGCACTTGGAGGGGTGGGGTGGAACAGGGGGAGTTCAATTCTAGACCTGAGGGGTCCCAGACGTCTCTATGAAGCCATCTCTTGGGTGGCCTTGAGCTTTGTTCCACCTCTGCTCTGACGCCATCCGAAACCGTCCAGTGAGATGGTGCAGGGGTGCGCCCGCTATGAACACAGTACAAGGGCTTTGTCATGCGGAGGAACCTAAAGTGTGACCGTTGAAACCCATCAAGTGGCCACATGGAAGAAGGCCAGGCCGTGTGTTCCTGCGGAGATCACACTCAAGAAAGCCCCGTGGAGCAGCCCTGCCCTGCCTGCATGGGGTTCCTCGGGGCGCCCATCAACTGACCTGCAACGGATGGGGCTGTTTGTGTTGTTTGTTCACACTTACTGATTTGTTTGTGTGTGTTCGTGAATGTGGGGGTGGAAGAGGGGAAAAGAGGGTCACCGTGCCTCTTCTCCCGCATCTTTGTGTTCTCGTGCCTGGGAGAGAGACAGCAGACAGGGACACAGATACAATATTGCAGCTGGTAGTCAGAACTGCAGGCACCCTGGGGTGACGGTGCCCCAGACGCTGCCTGGGCTGCTAACTGCCAGGTCCAACAGTTTGAAACCCCAAAGATGGGACTTTCCCCTCCAGTAAGGAGTTACGGGCCCAGAAACCCACAGAAGCAGTTCTCCCCTGCCCTAGAGGGTCGCTCTGCGCCAGCACGGACTCCCTCGATGGCCGTGATTCTGAGGGCCCAGCTGCTAACGGACAGTCTGCTGGTTGAAATCCACCCAGAAGTTCCGCAGGAGAAAGACCCAGGGATCATTTCTCATGGAGAGTTTGCAAATGCAAACCCTGTCATCGAGCCAGCTTGGACGCATGGCAACCCTAGAGGAGAGACCCTTGGAAGCTCCTGCAGGCTTCCAAGCCTGGAAATCATCACAGGGGTAGAAACTTTGTCTTTCTCCCACCCATCAAGATGACAGCCAAAGAAACCCTCGGGGTGCAGCTCTGCTACAGGGGGTCCCTGGACATGGAAAAGGACATGGCAGCACCTTCCCCCGCCCGCCCCTCGCCCCCACTAAGGGCTGGGGGGTGATATGGCGAGGGAGGCTGGAATTAGAGGGACTTTGGAGGAAGGATGGCCTAGGAGGTCCTCTGAGCAGGTGGGGCAAACAGCTGCAGGAAGGAGGAGAGGCATGGCGGAGGAAGGGTGGGGCGAAAACGCTGAGAGGGGAAGAAGCTGGTGGTACACAAAGCAGAGAGAGAAGACAGGAGTGGCAGTTGAACAGAGGGACAGGGAAACGTGGAAGCCAACGTGTCGGGAAAGCAGACAGTGACAGGACGGGGTTGAGTCTGGCATAGCAGTATGAAAGTGGAGGTTTTTTATTCTGATGAGCTGGGAAGCTTAAGCACTTAAGCAGAAAGTGATGTGATGGAAATACAATGGAAAGGGCAGCAGACATCCAGGGTCTTTGGCACGCACTGAGTTGACCAAGGTAGCCCCAGGGACAGCGTGGGCTCTGTGTAGGGGTGCTGACCATAACGTCATCATCTGCTTCAGAGGAGGACAATGAGGCGTTTCGCTCCATGAAGATGTGTCGATTTGGAAACACAAAAGGGCCATTCTACATATGCTGTCCTGTGGGGTTGCTTTGCATGGGGATGGGCTCAATGGCTGGCTGGCTGGCCCACGCTAAAGTCTCAGGGACCAGTCCTTCATGAAGGAGGACAGAAACTTCCTTGTCTCACAGCCGCTCAAAGTCTACTTGTTTCACGGATGGAGACGATGAGGGAGGTGTGGCCTCTGTAAGAGTGCTGACTCCCCCTGAGCCAGGACAGTACACGCGCAGCCCTGGAAGCCTCAGGAGAACCCAAAGAAGTGAGTGCCCTCGGTCTAGTTTAGCATGTGAGGAAACTGAGGCACCGAGAAGTTAAGCAAATGACCTAACATCACCCAGTTAGCAAGAACCGGAGCTGGGATTCAAACACGGCTTGTCTGCATTCAGATCTGGTTCTCAATACCACCTTCTGCTGCCTTTCCAGTGTGAATCTTCTCCCTGAGGTTTCACATGCACTCAGGCCTGGACCCCATGTCTCTCCATGGGCACCGGCTCCCCAGTGTCAGGGATGCGCTAGTGAACCCCACAAGTGGCCTGTGGGGAGTTAAACCCAGGCAAACTGCCCAGCATAATGGCTATCAGCAGCAGGTGCCCCACCCCTCAGTGCGAACTGTGTAACTGAAGTACAGCACGTCTGTCGACAGTGGGGTGTGCACCCCTTCTCCCCAGCATGAGGTATGGGCTGGGGGTGGGGGAGAACAGAAGGGAGCCTTCCCCTTTGAGGACCAGGAACTCGCATCCTCCCCCAAACTGGAATCTTCCTTCCACATACATATTTTTAGAGAAATACTTTGAATGTCTTTAAAAAAAAAAAAAAGCTATGCTTGATGACAGGGGCTCAAATGTGGATCAGATAGAAGCTGCTATTTCTAAAAACCCTTAACCAGAGACTCTTGAAGCATCTGAAAAACTTCTCAGGGTCAAGCCCCCTGAGTCAGCCGAGTGGTTGCCGCAAGACCAGCCCTGGGGGATCAAAGCAGGATGCCAAGCAGAGAGTGAGGATTTCTGGGCCCTCATCTCAGCCAGGCTGCCGGGGGGCTGACGAAGAAAAAGCAGAGGGTGGCCCGCAGGAAGCATGGCTCTACCAGACACCTGTGAGTGTCCTGGCTGCATCTGCTGGCTGCATGAGACTGTCCCCGCTAAAGTGGTCCTCTGCTAGCAAGGGCCAGAGAGACAGAAAAGCCTGGCCTCCAGGACTTGTGTCTGAGACCAGGGCAAAGTCCAGACATGAGACGGGTCCCAGGTGCCTGGGTCACCAACCCCAGAGAAGCCAAGACTATTCCTGCCAAGCTGACCAGATAAAGAGGACACTTCCTCCCACTGACGCCCCAGCTTGTGTGATGAGATCCCAATTAAATGGGCACACCCCCGCCACTCTTCCTCTCCACCTCCTCCTCATCTCCATCTCTGGGCTCCCCTCCTTCCCAGGCCTGACCCTCGAGCCCTTTCCTATGTGTCTCTTTAAAATCCCCCCACCAAGACCCGAACCAGTCGTGCATGGGTCAGTGTCAAGGAGTCCTGGAGAACCATGGGTGTGACACCACTCCCCCCACCACCCCCAAGCTCCCACCTCTAGGATACTGGGAGACCATCCCCATATGCAAAACAGCAGGCGCCTGGATTCATAATTGGACCTTCCAAAATGTAATTATGAAAGATGAAATGCTCCTCTCAATGAGAAGGCTGTAAATAGAATAATTAATTTTGTGTTTGCTTGAACAATTCTGTATTATGGACCTTACAGTGGAACTGAAATTAATTAAGTGCACCAGGATTTATGGAGGAGGTGAAGAGAGAGGGAGAAAAAAAGAATTAATCCGAAGTAAAAGATAGATGAGTTGGGGAGTGTAATGATGTGTTAGCCTGGGGTATTCGCTAACAAATTTACTAGGCACAGCCCGGCTACAAAAGGCATGCGTTGACAGAATTATCTCAACTAATACAGCCGTGGTCAAGAAGCCAGTTCAAGGGAGGTGGGTGGGTTGAACAGGCAAGGCCCTGATGGACCTAGGGATACTACTCGCTCAGACACAGCAGAAGTCACCATCCCCACCAGGCTGGGGAGAGCAGAAATGACTAAGGGGCCTCATACAGAGGTAAATCAGCGGGCAGAGTGTGAGGGCTGGCCAAAAGAGACAATTCCCAGTATTCTTAGGCTCCCAGGAATATTCAGTCCTGCTAAGAAGATTTCCCAGAGTCCATGGTTGGTCTGTGTGTCTCTTCTACCTGCCCACAAATTTCTTCAAGAACGTAGTTCAGGACCCACCTTGATATGAGAATGGATGAAGACTGAGACCCCAACCAACAACTACGGGACCTGGTAAATAAGCCTTCTAACTCCAGCCCCCGTCTTTGAGTCTTCCAACAGATATCATGAAGCAGGGGCAATCTGTCCCACTGTTGTACTGGTTGTCAGGCGCTGTCTAGTCAGTCCAGACTCACAACGATCCTCTGTGCAACAGATCAAAGCACTGCCAGTGCTGTGCCATGCTCACAATTGCCAGCGCCCAGCTCGTTGTTGCAGGCACGGGGCCAATCCATCCTGTGGAGGACCTTCTTCTTTTTGCTGACCCTCCTCTTTACCACGCACGAGTCCTTCTCTAGGCCATTCACTGCCCTTGCTTCGAAGGAGTGTCCTGGCTATCCTTCTTCTAAGATAGATTTGTTAGTTCTTCTGGCACTCCGTGATATATTCACTACTCTTCGCCGACCTATAACTCAAAGGCATCAATTCCTTTCTGGTCTTCCTCATTCATTGTCCTGCGCTCACATTTTTCTACCGTGCCCTGTCCAAAGTCCTGACTCATAGAAACCAGAAGAGACAGTAAATTATTGTGCATTTAGCCACTGGCTGTTAGGAGGATTTCTTAGGCAGCATTAGATTGCCAGGACAGGCCCCACTTGTCCAGCATGACCCCTGTTTCATCTGTTCTTTGCATCAGGACTCCATGTCAGATTGCCCTTTTTGCAGGAAAAGTCAGGGATTCGTGGTCTACAGGATTCAGAAAGCTCACTGGTCTGGTGAAATACAAAACCTCATTTGGAATCACACATCCTAGGGTTGAATCCCACTTCAGTCACTTCCTGGCTATGTGACCTTAGGCCACTCAAGCCACCTCTCTGAACTTCCTTCTTTTCATCAGTCAGAGGGAGGGGCAGAGCACAGACTCACAGACGTGTGAAGAAGACGTTACAAAAACCATGAAAGCATCCAGCCCTGGAAGCCAGGGAAATGCGGAAGCTACGTGGGAAACTCCAGAGTCGGATTGAACTGGGTTCAGAGTCCAGCGCTCTGCTTTCTGGCGGGGTCATCATCTACAACTCACTCCTCTAAACCCCTGTTTTGCCATCTGCGTCATGGGAACTATAATTGCACCTCCTGCCTGGTTTAGACCACACGAGATGCACATAGTATGTACTCATTACAGGAGAGTTTGTAAAATGATGGCTGCCCATATCACATTGTTTTCCTGCCTCCCCTCCATGAGCTGAAACTTGCTCAACCCTCCTAGGTGTCAAAGTGACTCACAACACTTCCTAAGTGCTCTTCTCTGAGCAGCCAGGTATGTGGACTGAATGGCGCTCCTGTGCAGTCCCTGCCTCCCTGCCCCTTTCTCACAGGCAGATGTGCAGGAGAATCTGGGTAGCAGATGCCTCCTCCTATCCCAACATCTGTCTTCTGCAGGTGGGGAAAGGGAAAGCATGAACATCAACATTGGGTCTACATGTATTCGATTCCTGGGGCTTCAGCAACAGAGCAGGCAACAAGGACAGTTCCAACCCATAGACGGGTACTGTCTCATAGTTCTGACAGCCAGACGTCCAAATCAGGCGACGGTCTCTCTCAGCTCCCCGGAGGGAGTAACACTCTCGTCTCTCTCAGATTCTGCTAGCCTAGGTCTTTTTTGGCTTGAAGATGCAGCTTCATGTGGTGTCCCTCCTCTTAACCCCCTCTCTTTCTTTATAGAGCCTACACTCTGACTCGGGACTCCCCCTACGCTGCTCACTGATAACATCTCCAAAGACTGTTTGCAAACATGGGCACATTCACAGGTCAGAGGTTAGGATCTCAACTTATCTTTGGGGTGAGGGGGCCCAATTGAATCCATAACTCTATCCCATGTGTGCACCAACGCTGCTTGTCAGACCACGTCCCTGACCATGCACTCGGTGATTCAACATCATGTTGTTGTTCTTGTTGCTATGGCTAGGTGTTGTTGAGTCAGTTCTGAGTCAGAACAACAGAATCAAACACTGCCCAGCCCTGTGCATCTTCCCAATCGTTCTTATATTAGGCCCATTGTTGTAGACACTGAGTCAATCCATCTCATCAAAGGTCTTTCTCTTCGGCCTATCCACTCCTGGTCAGAAGGAAAATAAATAAATAGATAGGTAGATATTCAATGCCCCCCCTGCAGGCCCGCTGTAAGGGAAAACATTTGTCCTATGGCCCTAAGCCAGGATCCGGTGTAGGCATCTGCTCCTATAGTGACCCTGGACTGTGTCCATGCACCTCAAGACAACAGTGTCGCCCACCTTGGGAGACACTGCTATACTCCAAACTAGCCAGGCCCCAGGCTGAGCCTCCAATCTCTAACTGGTCTGCAAGCAAACCCCAAACCACCGGACAGATTCTTCCCGACCCAGCCCCAGGCCCAGGTGAGCATCCCTCTTGCAGACTCCCACCCCCCGAGGTGGTATTAAGCAGGCATTTAGATACCTGCCGTGGAGAAAGGTGATGGATGGCTTTATTAGCCCACCGAGGCGAAGCTGCTGACAGTGAAGGACTCCCCTGTCAGGGGAGCGTCCCTCACCCGCAGCCCCCTCACCAGCCGGGCTGACAGCCTGAGCCCCTGACAGATGGGCAGCTCCTAGGAGACTAGGGAGCTGTGGGAAGCCTGGGTATCCTCCTTCCTTGTGCTGTATCAAGCCTCTTTCCTGGCCCCCACTTGATGCAGCTGAGTCCCATCAAGCCCCTGAGCTCTAAAGACCAATAGCTGCCCATGTCCACTACCTCCTTTGCCCAATTCCTAAGGCCAAATTCACCCTGGGCTCGACAACATCATGTGCCCTGGAGCTGCGCAGTGTGGCAGCCCTGCTGGCTTTGAGGATGGCATTAACATGCTGAGTTCCACGCCAAGGCTTCTGTGTGCTGGATCCCATTCACAGCCTCTGTGCAAGGTAGGTACGAGTTTGTGTGCCCATGTTGTAAACTGGTACACTCAGACTCAGCAAGATGAAAGGAATGGCCCAAGGTGACATGGCTGGACTTAAACCCAGGTCTCCTCAACTCTCCCAGCCCTGTCCCTGTTCCTGGGGCCATGCAGAAAGGTGTTTCCTTGGGGCTGGAGTTACTTCCTTTTCCTCCTCTTCCCTCCTACTGCACAGACTAGACCAGGAGACTCCTTCCATGCCGCTCAGAGATGACAGCAGGAGTGAAGACAGCTCCTCCTGCATCATGCTGCCCAACTGCCCGGAAACTCCTTCAGGCCCTGTGGTCCCTTGAGATCTGAGAGAACTTTACTCTCCCATTCCACAGATTCTGTCACCCATCACTGATGCTGGGCCCTCTGTCCTTTAGAAAACTTATCTGGCCGCCACACTCCCACCCCAACCACACCTCCACACTCCCCCCCACACCCAGAGTAGTCCTCCCATCAAACCCACACTAGATCTGGCCCACCCCCTCAGACCTGTCAGAACCTGCTGCCTGGCAGCCTAAAACTCAAGTCCCTTGCCCGGGCCCCCTACCCTACAGAACCTGGCCTGGCTCTTTTACTTTCCAACCACACCAGACCTCAGGAATCTTCCACTGCACAGCCAGGCCACTTGGACACTTCCCTCTGCTCAGAAGGCCCTTCTTCCCCTGGGACACCCTGAGACCACCACTTCGTGTTGGAGAGCTCCAGGTTGAGCTCATAAACAACTGACCTCTTTCACCCAACACAGTGCCTGCACCTTGAGCTGGCTCAATAAACATACATTGAACAAATTAACGAACTGAAGGATAATTGGGTGAGTGGGTGGGTGAATACATGAATACTCTCTACTCATCCAGCACCGCGCTTCCACTACTTTCCCCGCCGAGGGATTCTGTCAAAGGAGCTGGTGTTACTTCCTGCCCCAGCTTCTGCACTGCGGGCAGGCTAGGCCTGTTTGTCCATCATTCCACTCCTCCAACACCAGTGGGACGGGAGAAAAGGTGGGGTCCAAACAGCATATAACTCCTCACCTTCTATCATCCCACCAGCAGCAGAGGGGAGAGGAGTTTTCTTCTTTTCCCAGAGGGTCCCCCTCTCCTGCCCTCACTATCAAAGCTCAGCTCGCCAATCCTCCTGTGTCCCCACTAAGAAGCCGGTCTTGTGATCGAAATCACTGGGCAGAGAGCTGATGCTGAACCAGAAATATTGCTGTCATTGATTATAACCCATGGAGTGGAGCTCCCCAGGGGAACCCAAGGCTTCTATTTTTATGGAGTCGTATCGTCACAGCTTTCTCCCCAGGGTGGCCTGGTTTCAACCCACTGACCTTTTAGTAGGTGCTGAGTGCTTAACCACTGTGCCCCCAGAGCTCCTCCTCGGAGGCACTGAAGAGAACCTCTTGTGCCTATTGTTCCCTACAACCACCTCCAGCGCCACCTCTCGTGCTTTGGATTTGATGTGGAGTCCTTCCATTCCAGCTCTTCTGGAAACAAGCTGATCTGCTGTCACTTTTGTGGGACCTATACAAGGTCGTTAGAGAAAAGCCATTCCATTCACTCACTGGTATATCAAGATATCCAGAAAACATTTTGTTGGATACTTACTGTGTGCCCAATCTTGGAGAAACAATGATACGGGAGAAAGACTGGACCATCAGAAAGCTTCCGATGTCATAGAAGAGGAAGGTAGTGAGCAAAGGATCCACTACATCAAAAGGGACCTATCAGATCAGAAGAATCCCATTCAAAGACCGCAGTGTAACAGAGCATGTCTGGAGAGAGAAAAGCAGCCCACGCAGGCTGCAGCAAGCATACCAAACCCACCGCGCTACCTGGCAGAAGTTTTCTCTCCATGAGCCAAGAGAGATAACTGATTTTGTCAGTCACCCAAACACATTATTCTCTTGAGGTTTGTTTTGTCTTCACTCTTTATTGTCATTTGGGTGAAAGGGTGCAGAGCACATTCATGTCCCGTTCAACCATATACATACACTTTGATCCATGGCATCAGCTGTGGTCCCTGCAGAGTAACAGCCTTTTCCCACTTGCTCCCTGGCTTCCTGACTTCTATTCACCTTTCTTGGCTGCCCTGCTCTCTCTTCTCATCTCTGCTTGTGAGGAAAGGCTGCCCTTTGGGGCTGGTAGAGTTGGTTGTACTGTGGAGTCCATTCCTCCTGGGTGTGATTTTTCACCTCAAGGAATTTTCTGTGGCTGGACCAGAAGCTGATCCCCGGGGGCATCTTCAGTTTCAGGCGTAAGGAGTGTCTGAGGGTCACCGTCTCAAGGGTCTCGCCACAGTCTCTAGCAGACTGGTGACGTCTGGTCTTTTGTGTGTGTTTGAATGTAATTCTATGGTATTTTCTCTCCCACTCTGCCCAGATTATTGCACTGTGATCCTGATCTGAGCTGCTTAGAGGTGGCCACTGGCACCACCTACTTCTTTTGCTCTCAGAGTAGTGGGAGTTCTGGCCTGCATGGTCCATGAGTCCGTTGGATGAATTGTTTTCTTGAAGCTTTGATTTCCTTTACTCTTCTCTGCTCCAGATAAGGAGGGACTGGTCATCACGCCTTAAGTTATTCTTTTATGCAAGGTATTTTGACAGGAGACCAACTCTGTGCCCCTACAATAGATTGCTATCAAGGGGCAGTGTTAGAACCTGACCTGGAATCTCCGGTGTCAAGTGAGGAATGGAAGGGAGGAAAGGGAAGGAGGGAAAGAAGAAGGCAGAGAGGGTGAGTGGGGGTGAGAGAATGAAAGGAAAGGTAGCATATATTAAGAGTTTACCAAATGCCACACAACAGCATCACGATTTCCTGTATATTTTTTCATTTGATCTACATAACACAGCTGGGAGGCAATCATCATTTTATTACAGCTGAGAGAGGCCACTGCATCACATCCTGAGAGCAGTGCAGCTGGCTTTGGACCTTCATAGGTGTGGTCCTTGCTTCCTTGCCTCTTGCTCTCACCTTAAGCTTCCTCCCCAGTCTCATTGGAATTAAGTCTCATAATCAGAATACAATGTCCTCTCTATTGTATAAACATGTGAGAAGTCAATTCCAAGAAAAAAATGTATTGGCAACAGTAAAAGAGGCCTTTGCTCTACCACTCAGCCAAGATTCCCTCCGGACAGCTCCCCCTCCCCTCTTCATACCCCCAGGTATGGCCACTCTCCACTCCTTACAAAGTGTCCCCCATCAGAAAGCAAAGTAAGTATTCTACACGGCACCTGTCTTTGAGTTTAAGAACTGGTGTATTTTGCTTTTTTAATGCAGTGATTTTTGCCATAAGGAAAATATGATTAAAACATCTTTTACAGAATGCATTAATTCCCAGGCAAAGATAAAAATTCCATTTGACTCAAATAGATTTTCCATGGTGAGTTAGCACTGCATTGAGGGTAATGGATAGGGGAGGGGGAGCCTTCTAGTCCATAAATCAGCAAGGGGGGGAGGAGTAGATGGAGGGGAGAGGGGCACTAGTGAGATCTCAACCTGTGAGAGTGATGCCCCCACTCCTGCCCGCCCCCCCCCCAAGTTCTTAATGATCTCATCAGGGGTCCAAGATCGATTCCCACCCTTGTTCATCTATCCCCTTCTGCATTCATTATTTTAATAGCACTCACAGGGAACTGTTCAACATTTGCATCAGGCAACTGTTAATGGGGAGTTGGTTTGGGAAGCTCAGGGATCCAGGGGAAGTAGGCACCCTTGATTTTGGGAAAGAATAGTATGAAAGGAGAAGATGTGAAGACCAGGGACATGCAGGAAGAGGGAGGGACAAGCAGACAGTCTGTCCAAATCAGGTCACTGTGACTGAGTTGCCCCTCCCTATTGGGTTCTGCCCCAACCCCAGACTTCTTACCAATCAAACAGGTATAAAAACTGAAGCATATGGATTTGAGTGAGAGGAGTCCAGACCTTGAACTGGAAGAAACATGCTCATTCTTCCCACAAACATTTCCCAGGAACTCCTCTGCGCCAAGCACCAGGCTAGACTTAGAGGCTGGGATATGATCACGACTCAGGCCTGCCCTCAAGGAACTCTGGTCTAGATCAATGGAGAAGCAGCTCCAACTCAATGGACCAAGTGTTATGCTCAAAACAGACACGAGAGAAGAAGGAGGACCTGGTTGGGACGCTTAGGAGAGGTGGTGATGTGTGATGTTTGGGCTGAGCCATGAAGGCAAACAGGCACTTTCCCAGCGCACTCAGGTAGATGCTTCTTCTTGGCAGAGGAAACAGTACATGGAGAGAGTGTGAGACAGGCGGATATGTCAGGGAACTGCAGGAACATGAGAGCCGTGGAGGTGGGAGACCCAGCAAGGAGGAGAGAGAGACTGAAGAAATTGGACAGAGACTGAACACACTGGCCAGAACGTTGCAGGACAGATAGGCTGAGGCTTCCTCCTGCAGGTCGAAATGTGTTTTAGGTGAACAAAAACCCCAAAGTCAGGCCTGTTCCCAACTCGTGTGGACAGAGTAGAATCGAGCTCCAGATTAAGCAGATTAGAAACATGGAAACAGAATCACATGTTGAGAAGCCTCATGTTGAAATAACATAATGAGACATTGAAGAAGAAAGATTCAGGGCAGGAGATCGTTAGGGTACTCTTTCAAAAGCCCTGGTGAGAGATAACGAGGCTTGAACAAGAGAATTGGGCACACTGTTGGAAAAGAGAGATGGAGCCAAGAGTGTTCTGGATGGAGACTGGAGGGTCAGGCCCCACAACTAGACACACACACACACACACGAATGAGGAGAAACTGAAAGAAGGAGATCTGAGCACATCAAGGCCAATGAGCCTGGACGAGGGCTAGTGGTGGGGTAAGGTCCTAGAAAGAGTAGTTGACGAAGCAGTGGGCAGTATAGATGTGTCCACGTTCCACTGGGCTGTTGTCTTCATTTGGGTTCCCTCGGAAACAGACTCTAAGACCAGGGGAGATGGTTGCTTGAGGGAGATGATCCCTGGAGGCCACCAGAGGTGAGTTTTCTTGAGCTGGCCATGAGGACACAACTGCGAGACTGTGTACCTCAGGGCTGTCCTCCAACAAACAGGAGGCTGGCCATCCATTTACAGATGTCACATCCCACACCCTTGGAGAGAATATTGGGAGAGACTGGTCCTGGAAAAGGAGAGCCTTCAAGGTAAAGCAGAGGGGCAGCAAAACACAAGGCAGATTCACACGCTGGCTGGACTCACAATGGGCTCAGGCATAACAAGGGTGGGATGGGTGCAGGGCCTGGCAGGGTTTGTGCCATTGTGGGGGGGGGGGAGGGCAGGATGAGGGGGAACCCACTTCACAACAGCAGCAAAACACCCCAATGGCATAGGGGTCCCAGACTGCTCCTGGGCAGGCTTGAAGAAGCTCCTCTGATTTAAGAGACCTGCACGGGAAAGCTGTAAGACATAGTGCATATCTCTTGGGGGTGGACCTGGGAACCTTTCACCATGGGCTCAGCTGCAGTCAGAGATGGGACAGGGGGCCATGTCCTGAGACACCAAAACCTTCTGTCCCAACTGCAGCCAACAGAGAGAGAAACCATGTCAGGAGTGGGCCCAGAGGTAGCACCTTTGTTGACACTGGTACAAGAGGGATAGGAGGGAAGTTTTTGATTAAGACATTGGAGGCCTCGACCTAGTTCCAACCTTGAACACACAAATACACACACACACACACACACACATCACTTGGACAATTCCCTCAGATTCTCCCAGTCTCTTGGATGATGAAAGGGTGTTGTCAGATTGCACAGCCAAGCATAACTTGTTGGACTAAGACCATCAATAGCCTAGAGGAGAAGAGGCAAGATCTCATGTCCTCATCCATAACACGTGGCGCCTT
Organism: Nesogale talazaci; assembly: GCA_004026705.1. NCBI lineage: Eukaryota > Metazoa > Chordata > Mammalia > Afrosoricida > Tenrecidae > Nesogale > Nesogale talazaci. Next base: position 16,070 of record PVJH01017985.1, read on the forward strand.
AGTAACAAGGCATTCCTGTGCCCATAAGCCAGCAGTTCTCAACCCATTTGGGAGTCTAATGACCCTTTCACAGGGTCACCCAATTCATCACAGTAACAAAAGAACAGGAATGAAGTAGCAACAAAAATAATTTTATGCTTGGCTGAGCCCCGGTGGCGTAGTAGTTGTGCGCAGGACTGCGGCCCGCTGGAATAGAGGCTCAATTCCAGCAGTGGCTCCACAGGAGCAAAGGCTGGGCCTCCTACTTCCACCACCAGAGGGCAGTGATGCCCCCCCCCCAAAAAAGAAGACTGAGAATGCCTGCTGCCAGCCGTCGGAGCAATCATTTGTTGCCTATTTATTGTCTTCTAGGTACAAGAGCAAATACTTTGCATGTGTTCTCTCCCTTCATTCTGGGCAGGGGTGATAGATCCTATGTGTGAAACCCTGTTATCCTCGCCAAGGGTCAGAGTAGAATACATATATCATTTCCCCAAGATCCCTGGGCAAAAAAGAGGAGGAGCCAGAAGAAACTCCAGCCTCTGCTCTGCCTACAGAGGTCCTCAGTCCACATTAGTGAGACAACCACGGAGATACGAATGAAACCTACAGATTAAGTCATAGTGCTGGGCGGGTGTTAAGTTCCTGATTTCAAAGATTCTCCTGTGATTGTGGTTGGGGAAGAAAGCACCCTTGTCTCCAAGTAATCCAGCTTGACATTTTTAAAGGGAACGACAAGAGAAATGAGCTGAAATGGTGAAGTGGGGGGAGATCTGGAAAAGGGTCCCTACCAATCCTTTGAGTCATTTCCTGTAAATCGGAAATGGTTTCCAAATAAAGTTGTTTTTTAAAAGCACCTAATCCTGCGAGGACTCATTTTCTTCATGTTTCAACAGAGCAAGAAAACAAATTGCAAATCCATTGCAAAAGTCCAGAAGGGAAGAACAAGTAGGAGCCTAGAAAAAGCCTGTAAGGAAATGCTGAAGGGGAGGAAGGTCTTAGCCCAAAGGGGTTTCCTGAGTGTGAATGTGTGTGTGTGTGTGTGTGTGTGTGTGTGTGTTGGGTTCCTGTGAATCAATGCTTGCCATCATGCCCTGGCAGGGGATTGGGACCTTCAAACTGCTCCCTTCCAGTCTGCCCCATGCATGAGGAAGTCAGCAACTTGGATCTTGGCTCTTGCGCATCTTAAAGCAGAATGTGACCTGCAAGTTTCCCCAGGCCTGGCTTAAAACTGATGGAACGCTAAGAGTTTGGGCAACCCACACAAGAGATAGGAGAGTAGTTCTTACAGAAGGCATTGGGGACCAAGGTCTGGGTTCCTGCCTTGATGGTCCCACTTGGACAATTCCCTGAGATTGTCCTGGTCTCTTGGATGATGAAAGGGGTCTTATCAGATGGCATAGCTAGACAATGCCTTCGTGGACTGAACAAAGTGGTCATGAACAAGGTGGTAAATGCCATGAGGGCTGAGATAATGTCCAGTCCAGGTCTGAGTCCAGCAATTACAACAGGGGATGTAGCGAGCCTGAGGGTGCCCCACCCGTGTTCCCTTGAAAGTCAGTACTCCATCTCTTACTACAACCACATTTCATCTCTTCCCTGTGGGCTCCTCTCTGGGCCTACTGCCATCCCGCAACGCTAGGGAGTCCACACCTCTGGGAGGAAGCTTTATCCAATGCTTGACTGGAGTTGCCGGATGAAAGGTCCAGCTCCCTGCACCCCCACCCTCCTGGCCCAAGGGGCATAATCCCGAGATGTGTTCTACCAGGGGCCTCAGTGCGACTAAGCCCAGTTGCCCACGCACTCACTCATTCACACATTCTGAAAGAGCTCCTTCCCTTTCCTGGCTCATCTCCTCACTCCAACTGCTTTTCCTGAGATCACCTCCCAGACAGATGATTGGCCTCCACACACTCATCTAGGGACTGCCTCTGGGGGAGCCTCTGCAAAGCCAGTGCTCAAGAAAGATGCTTCCAAAGGGGACTATGAGCTACTAAATCAAGGGGTGTTTGAATGGCTGGGGAAACGGCTCTTTCAGCTGATTGCTGTATTCCCCACCCACCGGGTCTGTGACAAAAAAGATGTTCAGTATATATTTGTTGGAAGCGTGCTTGGCCTTCGTGACGGGGTCAGTCCCCAATGGGACAGACTTTGGATAGCTACAGCCCTTCCCAGGACCGCCCAGGGATGCTTAGTGGTCAGGTCTCAGACGCCTGGCCTGCGCACCAAAGAGGCCTGATAAAAGGGGCCAACGCGAGGGACGCTGCCAACGATCAGGAGAATGAAACAGACAGGCCAGCACAGCCCGCCACTCCCAGCATGCCATGGAAGGCTTCCCTGGCTAAGTAGGCGGGACTCCGTTCTGCTTGACAGGAGAGCCCAGCTGAGCTGGGTACAGATCACCGTGGCAAGCATGCCAACAGCCACAACACAGGGGCCATTGCAGTTAGTTTAGGAAAGGTACAAGAGCATGACAAATATATGTAATTTGTAAATTGGCCAGTCTTTTGCAATAATTTAGAGGCACTAGTTAGGCGCCAGAGAAACCCCCCAATTACTGATGTTTAAGGCTGGCACTGTTGCTGGCTGAATATTTCATGCATAAATGAACTTCCACTAGGCCACCCGCTGCTTCTGATGAGGCTCTTGCGGGCTTTATTGCCCGGCACCCAGCAGGGTCCCGCCAATGGGCCCCATGACGGATGATGCATCGTTTTGCAGCTTAAATAATGCAGCGCAGGATAGGATCAGTGCTGCCGCGCTTTATTTACACATCAATTGAGTGGCCACTCTGAATATGAAGAAATATGAGAGAGGAAGTTGCTGGCACTGAATATTTCATGGCCGTCAGCCCTGCAGGAAGAGAATGTCCCCAGCCTAGAGCTGGTCTGACTTGTGTGTGTGTGTGTGTGTGTGTGTGTGTGTGTGTGTGTTGGGGTGGTGGGAAGGACTGGCATTCATAGTCCAGAGGATAAGGCAGGAGAGGAGCTGCTCCCTGGAATTGACAAGCCCCCTATGATCAGGGCACAGCCCGCCACTGCTTTCAAATCAGAGCAATGTCTGCTTCTGGCCTCCATCTTCTGGTGCCTGGGAGTTTCTTCAGAGAAGGGAGTTTGTTCAAATGATCACACTCAGACACCCCAAGCCGTGTGAATGAAGCAGAAGGTAACCAAGAGGGCAGAAACGAGGCTGGCCCTCCAAGAAAGGCCCTCACCCTTTCTGAGGACATGTTAAAGATGAATCTGCACTTCTAGCCTGTCCTTTCTCCTCCTGAAATGCCTCTGGGAACACTCACCCCAATAGGCGATCACTTCACCACGGCCTTCTTACTGCTGGTACGGTGGTTGTACGTTAGGCTACTAACAGCAAGTACGGCAGTTCAAAACCACTGGCCTCTCCACGGAGACAAATAGGCCTTTCTGCTCCCCTGAAGAGTTACAGTCTCAGAAACTCATAGGGGCAGTTCCACCCTGCCCTATAGAGTCTCGCTGTAAGTCAGCGAAGCCTCAAGGGAACTGAGCTTGGTTTGCTTTCGCTTTCTGAGCCTCTACCGTGTACCAGCTCCTTGCTAAGTGCTGAGGAAACTAAAGTGAGAAAACTTACCCCTGTCCCGGCCAAGCTACACTGAGGCCACATATTAGTTATTCCTGATCGCTTGACAAAGTACCTCAAAACATAGCAACATAAAACAACAAACACACCACCTTGCTCTCAAACACAGTTTCTGTGAACTAGAGCTTTGACTGGGGATTTCTCATAAGGCTGCAATCAAGAGTGCCAGTCAACTGCAGGCTCAGCTGGAGGATGTGACTCCGATGTGCATTCTCCAATGGTGCTAGGGATGGGCAGGAGTCCTCAGATTCTTGCGATCTGGATGTCTCCCTCATGCTGCTTGAGTGTCTTCCCAACGTGGCATCTGCTTTTTCCCAAAGTGAGAGATCCAGCTAGAAACCCACCATCCCCTCTTCCATATTCGGTGAGCCACACTGAGCAGCTCTGGCACTGTAGGGAAGGGAAGCCTGAGTACCAGCCGGCAAGGCAAGGATGGGTTGGAGGGCGGGACAAGTGGAAGCATACTTAGGGAAAGCTAGCCTGGTGTAAGAGTCTTATCTGGCTTTCTGGAGGAAGTGACATCTGGATAAACGCATGAAAGACAAAAACTACCTCCGGAAAGGGAAGAGCATTGATCAGAGGGAGCCACTTATGCATGACCTGAGCAGAAGGGAGATTTGGGAGATTGACAAAGCGCTCGCAGTAACTGGGGCTTAGAGAGACTGTCCTGCTAACTGCCCTGCTTTGCTTCTCCAGAGGATGCAAAGGCCCCTCAAAGGGCTTGAGCAGGAGAAAGAGCTGAGGCACCAGTTTTGTGGGTCTGATTCATCTCAGCAACTGGGGTTGGAGCTGGGGGCTTTGGAGATGGTTCTCTGGAAAGATGGAGACATACTCCCTCGTCAGCCCAGGATGTACCCTACTCTGAGAAGGATTCATGAATCTGGCATTAGAACCGGACACCCGGGGAGAGGTCATGAGAGATATCACATCTCTCTCAGATGCCAGCCTTCCTCTCACTTGCTGGCCATGTCATCTTGGACAAGTCACTTGCCCTCTGTGGGTCTCGATTTTCTTATCTGCAGATGGGGGAGTGTGATAGTACCCTATGTTTCATAGGGTCATGGCAGACACTGATTAAAATAAGACACCTGGGCTATGGCAACCTTCCCGGCAGTTCCTTGGAGGCGAACGAGGCAACCACCTATGACAAAGTTACTCTCTCTGGGACCTAGATTCCCCCCCCCACCCTTCCTTCCCAATACCAGCCTCCACCTCAGCTGCCTGGGACTCTGCTCCTGACCTTTTTAGCCAGCCTTTGTCCAAGAAGAGGGCAGCCCCTGACCGACAGCTGGCTTTGGATGCGACAGTCACTCCGAGAGCAGCACATGAGCCAGGTGAGTTTTCTGACTCCATTATTCTCATTCCCGCCAAGTCGTCCTTCTCATTTCAAGCCTTGCTCATGAGTACCTGTGTGTGTTTTGCGGTTCTTCATCTGTCCACCAAATGCAGGCTCTGTCAGGGCGGGGTTGGGGAGGTATCTGTTTACTGATACAGCTCAGAGCTAGCACAGCACTTGGCAAGCAAGCTTGCTGGCTTTAAATGGGGGGTGTGGGCCAGGCTGCCTGGACTTGAACCCCAGACTCAGTTCTGTGTAGCTCTGTAGCTTTGCACAATACACGGCTCTGTAGCAAGAGGCCCGTCGTAGTGCCTCTCTCATCAAGAGGACTAAATGCCATGACTTGGGAGGCACTTGAAAACAGGGTTAGAACACACTACAAGCTATAAAGGGGTCTGTGTCAGACACAGGTCTGCAGGCAATGTCCACGGGCTTCGGTTTTGACGGCTCCGAGGTCCGTCATTTCTGACATAAGTGGACGGATGGTCCTGCCCGTGGCCGAGCGTAGACCGGCCACGCCCCACGTTGGAACAACCCGTAGATGGACGGCAGGGTTCGCGCTAACGAGAGGCGCTCACGGGCGGCAAGTGACGACAGAGCTACGGCTGCAGGATGGCAGGCACCGCCCGCCGCACTGGATCCACTTCACTTGACTGCGCTCCCCAGACGCCGCGCTTTCGCACACACGGAGGGTTTGCCGCGGCAGCCCTGCTTGGAGCGAGTCTCGCACCCTCGTTCCTCCAACCGCCTTGCCTTCGGGGCCCCGGGTTACATTCTGAGAATGCTCGCAATATCTCAAACTCGCCCGAGAGGCTCCGGCACACCGAGCAGACTAGAGCGGAGCGCGGGCGTGACGTAGGCGTGCCCTAGACCGCCAAGATAGCCATCTGCCTCCTTTTAAGGCAACCGTCCCGCTTGACGGCAGCGGACTGGCACGGGGCCTGCAGTGTCTCCTAGTATGGCTGTACTAGTAGGTGCTCAATAACGATGTGCTGACGTCATAACGCGCCGAGTCTTAAGGACGTCAACAAGTCCTAACTGAGGCAGAGCGTAAGGTGGGACAGAGACCTTCCTCAGGGGACGTCCTGGATGGGAACAGAGAAGCCTTTGAACTCGAGAAAGTGGTGACATTGGAGGAAGGAGGGGAGGACATCTCTAGTTAAGCAAAGACTTGGTGGGACCAAACCAGACCGTCTGTGGATACCTGCTTCCAACACCCCAACCTGGGGTTGCCAGCCCACGGACTCACACCCGAGCTGCACAGCTAAATCATACATTATTGATTTGTCAAACGTATTTGCATATAAATAAGCATGATCATTCATGGCGGCCGAGGGGTGCCGCCTCCCTCCTCGCCATGATTGCAGATGGATGGCCCCAGTTAAGACACAAGCCAGGAACGCTGATACCCGAGCGGCAGAGTCGGGGGCTTGATTTAAAACTACATTTACTGGAGCATGTAAGTGTGACAGGCGAGCGGTGAGTTTGGGATAATTAGTCTAAAAGACAAGATAAACGGCTCCTAAAACTGGTATTGTGATGAAGAAATGATTCCCTGCCCCCCTGCCGGCTCAGCCCTGGTGCCAAAAATACAGCCGATGATAATTAACTGGGAAGTGTTAACTGGCAGGATTATGTTCCAATTGCATTTTTTTTTTCCAGAGGACTTTAGAATTTTATACCCAAGTTGATTGTGTCACCCACCCCCTCCCTCCCCCTCCCCTGGTGATTAGACAGAGGGAGGGAGGGACCCGACCAAAGCAGAAGCAGAGAGGTTGGAGGAGTAGAGTGAGGGGAGCCACTCTGAGAGGTGGCTAAGCAAAGACCAGGCAAGCACGTGGCTTCAGTCAGCCTTCCAGGAGCTTGAACGGAGATGGATCTGCAGGGTGAAGCACGGCGACCCAGGGAAATGATGTCTGCCGTGTTAATTCATGCCATGTGGGAGATGGGCCATGCGCTGGAAGGCTGGCATCAGCCGCCACGGATGGATCTGGGGAACCGGCCACTCAGCGAGATGCAGCGTGCCGGGCTCATCACCGCAGGGGATACACATTGCTAGCTAACACTTCCTGGTAATTGTCCTAAATTACACTTGCAGACTTACAGCCCAGCAGGGCCAGCCAGGGAATAGCACGCACTGCCTTGCGGACTTGACACTGAGCCTGGAGAGGAACCCTGGTCCCTAGCTAGGGGTTCAAGGCTGTGCTGATGATGCAGAGGGGGAGGATGCACTCCTGGGTAAGGGGGGGTTAGGGGGGGAGGGAGAGGAGCAGGGTACCCTTCTCCCTCTCTCAAGGGTGAAGGGTTGAAGACTGCCTTGCAACCTCCAAGCCGGCCAATCCGCAGCTTTAGGATTTCTTAGTAAAGAAAAAACAAATGGGTCCTGCAAGAAACACAGTCAGAAGGCTCCTTAGAAGGAAGACTAGCGAGATTTCCTTCCACATCCTTTGGGCATGTTATTGGGAGAGACCAGGCATGCATGGTAAGATGGAAGGGCGGTGAAGAAAGAGGACGGCTCGAGACGGGACAGATGGACACAGCGACTGCAACAACGTGCTCGAGCACAGCACTCTGGTGAGGATGCCGCAGGGCCAGGCAGTGACTTGTTCTGTTCCACACGGCACCGGTGACTACAAGTCAGAACCACACACAGGCACTCCCCCCCACGGGTCTCTGAGCTGTAAACTTGGTGGGTCTAGACAGGGCAATGGAGACAGAACACTTTGTGTGAGGCCTTCCAAGAAGAATCCAAAAGAGAAGCAGCCCAGGAGGGGAGTTTTGATCACCAGAATGATGCCCCCCTGCCAAGATCCCCACGTCCTAATCCCTACAGCCCCCATATCTATTACTTTGTGGACGGAAAGAACTGTTGCCGACATGATTAGGTAACACTGAAAACCCTGTGGAGCCCAGTTCTCCTCTGACACATATGAAGTTGTCATGAGTCCGAAACAACCAGACAGAGGGGGAAAGAAGACCTTGTAATGGAAAGACTATCCTAGATCGTGCAGGTGGGCCAAGGTCATCAAAATGTCATCAGGGGGAGGCGACGAAGAAAGAAAGGAATTTGAAGATGCTGAACCACAGGCTTGGTAAATGAGGGAGGGGCCATGAGCCAAGACATACAGGTAATCATTGGAAGGGAGAAAAAGACAAGGAAGTGAATTCTTCCCCTGGAGCTTCCAGGAGCACACAACCCTGCCAATACTTGATATTAACCCAGTAAGTCCTACTTGGGACTTCTCAGAAGTGTGGGATAGTAAATGTGTCTTATTTTCAGCCACTGCACTGCTAAGTAATTTGTCACAGCAAAACTAGGAACTATAGCCTGGTCGCAGCATGCTCAGCCACTTTCACCATGTTCTAACTGAATGACTTTGGGTAATTGTCATAGCACTCCTGACCCTCAACTTCCTCATCTCTGGAATGGGACTAATAAAAGAACCCACTTGGTGGGGTTCTTGTAAATATTCAATGAGCTACTAATGGATACTACTAGGTCAGTATCCAGCACAAAGTCAAACCTCATTGCCATTGAATCAAAGCTACCTCCAAGGGTAGGTGCTAAGTCATAACCATACTATGACTAGAACTACCTCAGAGGATATCTGAGGCTCGAATCTTTATAAGAGCAGCTAGTTGATTCAAACCACTAAACTTTCAGTTAGCAGCCACTTTCCCTCCAGGGCTCAAAGTCACCCGGACCAATGGCATCAAGTCAGCTCTGACTCACAGAAACCCAAGTCTTTACAGGAGCAGAGAACCTGGTCTTCCTCCTGTGGTGCAGCTGGTGGGTTTGAACTGCCCACCTTGCAGTGAGCAGCCCAATGCTTTCCCTACAGGGTCATCAGGATTCCTTGGGCTCAAAGTTAGAGCTCAATGAATGTCGTGGTGTTGTGGCTTGGCTCAATGCTGTGAAGGATTTCATTTTGCTTGGATCCACTCATGGAGGCAGCAGTCAAGAAATCAAACAACGTATTGCACTGGACAAACCGGCCACATGAGACCTCTTTAACATATGGAAAAGCAAAGCTGTCACTTTGAAGGCCAAGGTGCCCAATGGCTTCCCATGCATGTGAAAGCTGGACGATGGACAATGAAGGTCAGGGAATGAAAGCATTGAAATGGTGATCTTGTCAAAGAATATACTGCCTGAAGGACAAATCGTTTTATCTTGGAAGAAGTACAGCTAGAACTCTCCTTAGAGTCCAGAATGGTGAGACTTCATCTCCTATACTCTGGCCATGTTTTCAAGAGAGACGAGTCCCTGAAAAAGGACATTGGGCTCTGTAAAGTAGAGGGTCAGCAAAGCAGATGAAGCCACTGGACAAGAGGGATGGACACAGTGGCCACAACAATGGCCTTAAGCATAACAGCAATTGTTAGGATGGGCAGGACCTCGCATCATGTCGTTCTGTTGTACAGAGAGGATCACCAGGAGTCACCATCTACTTCATGACACCAACTAATAATGATGACCAAAATCACTGCTGTGGTTGTACATGTGATTGTGAGGCTTCACTATTCTTCCTCAGACCTGGTCAGTGATGATATAATGGATAAGAAGATATATCCAAACACACTAAAATAGTTATTTATGCACCAAATATTTACATTAGCCTTCTATGTGCACAAGGAAATAAATGGTGAGCAAACAGAAACCTAGTCCCCCATCCCCCCGCCCTAATGCCCTCGTGAAGTTTATAACATAAGAGGGAACATTGGGTGAAGAATCTCCCAGACGAGTGCTGAGCTGACGAGGGCCTGAAGAAATGCATGATGGAGAGATGCACCCTGTCTAGAAAGGCTTCCAGGGAGAAGCTAGCCTCAGAAACTTCAGTAGATGTGGTGGAAGAAGCGTACCAATCTGTGTGATCACAAGGTGTCGATGGGATCAGGTATCAGAAGACCCAAAACAAACAACCATTTCAATGCAAAAAAGAGGGGTCAGAATGGAGAGCCAAAACCCATCTGTAGACAGCTGGACATCCTCTCACAGAAGGGTCACAAAGAAGGGACAAGCCAGTCAAGCAGCCGTAGTATATCACCAACAAAATACATAACATTACTCCAGCTTTTTAATGCTTCCTCCCCACGACCCCCACCCCCATTATCATGACCCCAGTTCTATCTTACAAATCTGACTAGACCAGAGCATGTAGAATGGTACAGATAAGAGCTCTCGACACACAGAATTCAGGACAGATCATCTCCTCAGGATCAATAATGAGAGTAGTGAGACCATGAGGGTAAGGGACAGGTGGGGGGAGAAGTGAAAGCAAAGGGAAACCAACCACAATGACCAATATACAACCATGCCAGCGGGACAAGCGACAGAAACAACCCTGAAAGGAGACAGCAGATGGTGTCGTATATGAAAATTTAAATAGTTTGTTAATTATTAAGGGTTCACAAGGGGGAGAGAGGGTGGGGGGGTAGGGGAAGAGGTGCTGATACCAGGGGATCAAGAAAAAGAAAATGTTTTGGAAATGATGATGGCAACATATGCACAAATGTGCTTGATACAATTGATGTATGGATTGCTATAGGAGCTGTAAGAGCTCCCAATAAAATTATTTATTAAAAAAAATTTAGGTATATGTGATCCTTTGGGATGACAAGAGCATAGATACTTCTGTGCTGTGAGAAAAAAGTCTCTGCCAGTATCTTCATATCTCTGGGTATTTAGGAGGAGATCAGGACCGAAAGAATCAATTCTTTGATATACCCATTGAATCAATTCCAATTTATAGAGACCCTATAGGGCAGGGAAGAACAATCTCGTAAGGCTTCTAGGCTATAACCTATGTAGAAGTGGATTTTCTGGTCTTTGTTCCCTCTGAACCACTGGACCTTTTGATTAGCAGCCAAGTACTTAATCATTACCTTGCCAGGGCTCTTCATGATGGCCCAAGGAAGGCAGAATGGCGCCCAACACAGGTATCCTAGACAGAGATGGCATGGTCAAGTGTAGGACCGAGTTGTTTGACTCCATCAGTAGAGTGTTTGACCCCTACTTGACTCCATATCCCAGGCTAAAATCTCACACCTTACCAGGTATGTGAGCCCTAAACCTAGAGGCATGGGCCCCCACCTAAAGAGGTTCAGATCCTACCATGGACTATAATGTTCCACACTTACCATGGTTTCAATAGGGTCTCCAGCACACTTCCTGGGCTTAGGCTACCTTCATAAAAATCATGTCAGAGAACTGGTCTAGCTTTGAAAAAGCACAATCGACTAGGTTTCTAATGAAACCTGCTTAAAAATTGAAAGCCCTACTTATGCCTCTCAAACTCTAAGAAGTAAAGTGGGATCAAAAAACTCTTTGGGACTGGTGAAGATGTTCAGAAAACAATAATGCTCTATACCCCTGAACGAATATGTCTTCATTTCTAAGCTAGGCATGCAGGGGGCATGGGGTGAAGAGGCACACGAATGGGAGGAGGGGATATAAGATTTGTGCATTTATCAAAAATAGACATGGGCTGGTCATTGCTGGGTGGCATTTCAGTACCTCCTTCAAGGAGAGTTTGATGCCTCCCAGATCCCAACGTCAGCCAACTATTGCTTTAATAACAACCCACCAACCAACCACAAAAATCTGTCACATAGGAAAGGAATCTTTTCAGGTAATCTTGGCTTTAGTTGCTCTAAGCTGAGATTGGCTGGACTCGGTTCCAAGGCAGAGATGAGGTTCAGGACTGCTTTATATGTCTCTCATCCTGCTTGGGGGCATATTTCAAGCCTCCACTTACATCACCTCCTCTGAAACCCTTTTGGCCAAAGTCACAAGTCATGAGGCCAAACCATAGCATACGGATGGTGAAGTCCAATCCAAAGGAGTATGTATACTTTCCCCGTGAATATGGGAGTGAGGGAGAAAGGAAATTAAGAGAGAGAGGAGATTCTTGCCTGCCTGCCAGGTCATCTATCATCTAAATCGAACTCACTACCATCAAGTCTACTCTGATTGGGTGCAATCCTAGGGAACAGAGGAGAACTGACTCTTTGGTGTTTTAAGATAGCCTCCTCTTTCTCCTGGAGTAGCTGGTGGGTTTAAACCACTGACCTTGCCAGTAGCAGCCCAAGACATAACCAGTCAGTAGGGTTCCAATCTATCATATAACCACAAAGCACTATCTAGAGATCAAGGAGATCTCCTCTTCCCTTGGAATAGAAAGGGAGGGCTGATGCTCTCTTACTTCATACACAAGGGTCTAGCACTCAGATCTACTCTATCAGCAAGCCTTTGCACGCACCACTTGATTTTCAAGATGACTTTCAGAGTTGACCTTGGTCTATAAGCCTCCAATCAGTCCTGGTTTTCCAGGCTTATATGAACACCATCTCTCCTCCTAGACCTAAGCAGGACAACAGACGCAGAGCAGATGTGCAAGAATCATTTGTTGAGTGAGTGAGTGAATGAATGAATGAATGAGAGGGTGGATGGATGGAACACTAGTCCATCCCTTGGACCCCAATCACTGGCCTATTGGAGGTCCTCTGTGTTCTCTCCACCCCGTCTCTAGTGGGGTTCTACACTCACCTTGGGCACCTGATACTGTAGCAGATTCTGAACCCCACCCTTTCAAATAATGATTATACACGCTCCAGACCCTCTTGTTCTCAATTTTTACACCACTGGCCATGCCGTTGGCAGAAATTCCAAAGCAGCCTACAAAATATGGACGTGGGCGACCACATACCCGGAATGTTTCACAAAAAAGCAAATATTGTGACAAACAATTGGAAATGTGGTGCATTTATCTGCACTCTCGGTAGCTGCTCATATGTTCACATTAAAACAGTTGAACATGTATAATTAAAAATCTGTTTCAAAATGCAGAGAACATGTAAAAATAATTTATCCATTCACAGATGAAAAACAAAAACAAAAAGTGTGAGCCATGGCAGGGGGGAGGAATTAGTAGAAAACCAACTCCATGTGGATGCATGTCACCATGCCTGGCACCATGCCTGGCAGCTGGTGACATGCATCCTCAGAGCACACGCACTCCCTATGACCCCTCATATGGAATCCAGGGGGTCGATGAGCCTGGATGCCATTAGAACCTCTGACCCCCAGCCTTTTCATATCACTTGCGAAGGTCAGAATTCGTGTCAGCTGGATCTACCAGGGTGAAGGCAGGGGTGACGTTCAGCCTAGGGATCAGGTTATAATCTGATGACACCTGGGTGGAGATATGGCCTTTTGCATCAGTCCCTGAACAGAAGCGGAAGTAAGCTTTCTTGTTCTTTCCCCTTCTGCAGGATCTGGATTCTGACATGCACACACATGCACACTTAGGAGAAGAGAAGGATCTGGAAGAGAAAGGTGAGCAGGAAAGCAGTCTAGAGCGATGAGAGCTTTAGCTTAGAGAGTTTTCTCAAGCCAAACTTCATGCCACCAAGTTAATTCTGACTCACGGTGACCTAACAGCACAGAGTAGAAACCCTCTGGACTTCCATGACTTTTAAATCTTTGCAGGAACAGAAGCTTCATCGTTCTCCCACCCAGAGCCTGGTGGATTGAAACCACTGACCTTGCCATTATATCTCAAAGTGTATCCCACTGAGATGCTGCCCTCCTGAGAGAGCATCTCTGTCGGGAGTTGTAAGGTGGCCTTGGTGAAGTGGCAGAGGGAGGGAGAGGTTGAAAGCCAGAGCAAAGAGGATGAGATGTGGTGTGCAGTGAATCATAACTTGCCTCCTATTTGGCATTCTTCAAGAAAGCACCATCCAAGATTTAAATTGCTTCTCAGGCCTTCTGTGACTGGTTGTGATTCTATGAATGTGACTCCATGCTGGGACTGGACCCCATGGGATTTATTGGGGCTTTATTGGGGTTCTATGAGTAAATGTGCATTTAGCATACCGGTAAGCATGCTCCAAGAGAGGTGCCGGCACGGCCCTTTGGGAACAAAGGGAAGGAGGACATCCCAGAGTCCCCCAGAAGAGGTGCTATTGGAATGAGGATCAATGTTCACCTTGTAGGCAGACATTACAATGGTGTTCCTGATAGGACAGCATCTGCAAAGACCTGGGGTCCCCAATCCAACACTTCGGTGAGAAAAAGAAAAGACCCAAGAAGTTAAGGGGTGGTCAGGAGCCCCACAATGAAAGATTTCCCATGACTATAAGCCTACCTTGGTCTTTCTGCTGGAATCAGCCTGGCAGACAGGGCCTGCCAGGGAGTGACACAGTACTTCACTCCCTCAAGACTCTAGTCCCAAAGAAGACTCTGCCCATGACACCATCAGCCTTCTTCTGAATCCCATCTCCAGGGGGGGATGAACCACAGGGAAATGGAAGCAGGCCCGGACGTGACCCCAGAGATTACAAAGACAGTTGCAAGACGTTTCCAGTGAAGAGAAAGAGGTACTCTGGGATTTTTTTAAAAAAACATTTGTCATCATCTGAATTCATGCACTGGGTATGCATTTGTTTTCTGTGAGCATGCGTCACAAACTTGTTTGAATAGAAAGGGACTTGATTTCAGTGGCAATACAGTCTTGGTGGCAATCTGATGTTTTATTTTATGGTTTGCAATTAGTGACAAGTGAGGAAAATATCCAAACCACTCCACATGGCAGAGTGTGTGTGATCTTAGCACTGATGACAGGAGAGGGGGTGGCGGGGAGGCCTTTGGCAGGGAAGAATCCGCACCCTCCGAGAAAAGACGGACGTGCTTGGGTACTTCCAGAGGAGTTCTTTAGAGTCTGAAAGTAACAAAGACTCCTGGGAAGTCCTGGATGGCTGCTGTGCAGAAGCAGGTTGGAAGGAGACATTGTCTGTGGGCTTATGAGAAAGAGTCCCCAACTTCTCCCTTCACCGGCTCTGAGTGGTAAAGAGACAGGGGCCCCTGGCCAGTGCTGCCTAGGACAGGGATTGGTACACTGTTGAGACAATCCTGTCCCTCAAACCCTTTACTCATTATTCGAGAGTCATAAATGTAGTTGTCCCAACAAAGGAAACCACCGTTGTCTGAATAATATGCTTTAAATTTTGTAAAATTTTATTTCAGAGCCACCTGTATGTACCAAAAGAGCTAAAACTGTCCTCAGATTGCCGACATCAAGCCTAGGGCAATGCACCTTTTCCTTTGAACCACTGCTGTTTGGGATCAGATAATTCTGTGTTGGGAAGAGTTCTCTGGTGCATGACAGGGTGCTGGACAGCATCACTGATCTCTACCTACTAGATACCAAGAACACTTCCCCTGCCCCTCAAATTTCCCTCATCCGAAAGATCTGAAGACATTACCACATGCCCCCTCAGGCACAATGGTCCTATGTTAAAAACCCACTGGCCTGGAATTTCCATGGTCAGTTCTGAATCTGGGGAGCAGGGAGCCTGCACTTGAAATAGAAAGGTTTGCTTGACTTCCCCCATCACTGCCTGTCTGCATGGGGCCCAAAGGTCACAGAATCCCTCAGCTCTCTGATCTTTCTGGGACTTCCAAATAGGCTAAACAACTCGTCTGATAGCATGGGCTGAGGGAATGAACCTGTTTGGGGTTTCTACAGGCCTGGGTTGGAATTCAAATGCCTCACTGTGTTAGGTGTGGTCAGTTCTTTACTGGACCTGGAGACTCCCTCCCCTCGCCATCATGCCCTGTCACCTCAGGACCTTGGAAGCTGCTGTGACCTCTGCCTAGAACACCCAGCACACCAATCTAGAAGCACACGGACAGCTGACACATCTGCATGTTCATGGTCACCTTGCCTCTGCTGCGGTACAAAACTAACCTTGCCCGAGCTCCAGAACTGGATGATCAGACTCCAGGGTCATATCAACAAACGCATCCCTGTTTTTTAGACAGAGACTTTGAGGCTCAGGAATGTGTGCAACTTGCCCAAGGTCACACCACCAGTGAGGAGTAGAGTTAAAATGTGAACTCAGGTGCACGTGACCCCAGCCCCAGACTGAAGGGGCCGTACCACCATAAAGAGGAGGCCTGACACTAGCCAGGGCGAGGGTGATGGGGTGAGGGTGCACAAAGACAATGGTCAATAAATATTTACTGATAGACTGGATGGGTGGGGGCGGAATTCACTTCAGGGAAACCTTAATTCAGTCCTGTGTGCCGAGACGCTCCACCGCTCCCCACTCCATCCCACCGCCCCGCCCCCCCCCCACTCACTTATCACCATGTAATTGAAATAATGCCTATCGACAGAGACTCACAAACAACTGCTCAATTTTCCTCAAAATTCAATTAAACTTCGTTTATTCTGGGGATCGATCCAATTAAAAGAAGGGAAATTTCAGATGGTCTGAGCAACACCATCCATCTTCAAACCCAGTGTCTACCCCAGTGATGTAATAATTCGCCCAATCAATGCTTTCAAAGCATTTAGCAGCCTTGATAATGAACTTTTGTCAAAACAGCCTTGCAGAGCAATAAGTGCCGGCAGATTAATATGGAGTCATAAAGAGCTAATGCCTTGGGGGGGGGGGAGGGTGTGGACATCGACGTGAATCAGGGAAGACATTGAGCTGGGCTGCGTCCTTCCTTCTGTACCTTCTCAGAACCAGTTGACTTTGGCCAGACCCGGACAACTGCTAACAACGCAGCCCTGTCTCTGTGGCCTGTGAATCCTTCTTTCCATGGCCTCTAGTGGCCCAACTTCACCAGCCTGAGCCCTGGGACATGGCTGACCCGGGTCCCCATCCTCAGAGTCTCTGAGGTTGCCTGCTCCCTTGGAGGAAATGGCCACAGCGAGGAGACTATGCTTGGAAGAAGAGCTTCCTCATGGTCATTGGCCATCTCTGAAAACCCTAGCTCCAAAAGTAGCCTTTGAGTGGCAAGAGCTTCCTCTTCTCCTCCAGACCTTTCCCCATTTTCATCACATGTCCAACGTATGAGCTGTGGGGATTTAAGCAAGTTCCTGAGGGTGCCTCGCTTCCCCATCTCTGAAATGGAAGTGGTAGTATTCATTGAAGCCTGGAGGATAGGGCCGGGGGTGGTGGGGGGGAAGGGAAGGAAGCATTGGGTGGGATTGCTGGGAGATAGGAATACAAAGATTAATGTGACCTAGGCTCTACCCTGGCACAAGTGGTTTGTTATGGCTTACTAATCTAAAGGTAGGTGGTTCAAAACCACCCAGCAGCACTGTGGAAGAAAGGCCTGGCTATCTACGTTTGTAAAGATGACGATTGTGGCAGTCATGTACTCATGTGCCAATTTCATGATTGGTAATCTAGGGGTGGAGTCTAGCCTGTCAATCTGGAGATAGCCAAAGAGGCCTCTGTGTGGGCATGGCTTTCTCCTGAGAATTCTGGGAAATCTCTGGGTATTTCCCAATTGGAGAAAAGAGACTTGACTGAGTCTCTTGGAGTCTGTCTGCCGACAAGACAAAATGGTGGCATGCTGATAGATCCTGAGTCCTGGAATCTGGAGAAGCTGGAGGAGAAGCCACATGGGCTCACCCTGATGGAACCAGACCTCTGGGGCTGGAGAAGCCACAGAGAGACTCCTGCCAGCGCTGAGATGCTTCTACCGCCAATGGATACTGCTGATGGACCCTGAGCCCTGGAAATGAGGAGCCATGGGGAGACCTCTGCCAGCGCCAGAATGCTTCTATTGCACGTGCTTCATAAGTCGGAAGGAGACTTATAAACTGGTATCGGACATGTGGGCTAATATCGGACTTATGACCTTGGACTGGACTGGGTTGGGATGCTTTCTCAATATTCCATACCTCTTTATATAAATCTTTCCCTTCTATCCATAGGCGTGTCTAGGAATTTGCTTCTCTAGTCTACCCGGACTAACACAATGATGAAATCAACCCGTTGGTACAGTTCTCCTCTGTAACATGGGGTCTCCATGAGTCAAGATCCACAGCAATGGGATTGTTGTTGTTGTTGTTTTCTGTTCTTGAAGAGCTCAGAGACAGCGAAGGGTAACAGTTATCAACAATGCAAGATTGACACTGTTAGTGAGGCCTGATAGGCCAAGGATGGTTCTACCCAGGAGATGATGAGTGGGAGTTCTCCAAGTGGGGAGGAAAAGAAGAGAGAAACGAGGCGGCGAGGAATGCACATGCAAAAGCATGGGGGCATGACAAGGCGAGGACTGGGAGCTGCCCAGCATGCCCAAGACAGAGTCAGGAAGTGGGAGGCTTGCAGCAGCATCAAAGGTTATCTGGGGGACATGGGGAGGCTTGGAAGGTTTTTAGCAAGAGAGGAATATGATATGATTGGAAGAGTTCTATGAGAGAACCCTGGGAGGGGAGGGGGGCAGGTGAGACCATTAGTTGTGAGTGATTTAGGAGACAAGAGGTGGGGGGTAGATGGAAACCAAAGCAGGAATGAGATCTTATTTCCCACCAGTAAACGTCAGGAGCGCAGAAAACAGCAAACATTGGAGAGGGTGTGGGGAGGCTGGAGCCCTCATACGCGCCTGGTAGGCATGTAAAAGGGTGCAACCACGGTAGAAAACAGCATGGCACTTTCTATAAAAGTCAGAACTAGAAATTCACAATAAAACATTAAACAAAACAAAAAAAAAAAGATGCTGGCCAGGATGGTCCAGTCATACCGCCTTTCTCTTCCAGATCCCACCCCGCCCCCAAGTGCCCTCTCTCTGCAATGGACACATTCACAGCCAGCCCGTTTGTCCCCATTGCCAGTGTCCTCGTGGCACCAGGCATCCTCTGTACTGCCCTTTCGCCCTACCCCCATCCCTGTGACATGCTCAGCAGCTTCTCACAGAGCACTGGATCTCGTGTTCAGGGCCACGGCGTCCCTCCCCGAGGATTTACATCCACTTTAATCTCACTAGGCTCCTCTAACACCCTCTGCAAGGGTCAGGATGTCCCCGATCCCCTGAGGACACTGACATGGGCATGCCTGGGCTATCTGTGGCCCTGGCCACCTTGGTTCAGAAACAAGCAAACCCATCCGCACTGACTCAGTCCATTTCATATGGCCCCAATAGGATTTCCAAGACTATACCTGTTGACTTCAATGGGTAAGAAACCCTCGTGAGGCTGAGGGAAGCACCCTTTCAGAATCAAGGCTGCTGGACCAATCTGAGTTGGACAGTCAGTAGGAGCTAAGGTGAGCAACTCCCTGGACTCCGGGGTTGAGTTTGAAGACTAATTCTCCATGTCCCCACACCAGTGACTCTGGTCTGGAAGCCACCTTGAGCCGTCTGTGTTCTCACTAAGAGGAACCAGGCTGGGGGCTTCGGCTGCAGCACCAGCAACTCCTCCAGTCTCCCCTCTGAAGTGTCCCTTCAAGGACCCAGAAAGGACTCTAAGGCTGGTTGGTATGTCTGGGTGGGTACAGGAATGAGACTCTCCCAGAAGCCACTGCACCCCTACAGGATGCCAGCCCTTGACCTGCCATCTCGGAGGCCCAGGCTTTGAAAGGAGGAGGAGGATTAAGAATGAAAGAGGGGCAACAACGGATGGGGAGGAGAGAGCGAGCCAAGTCTTGTGTCACTAGACTAGAAGAACGTATTAAATGATCCCAAGTCTAGAAATGCCTTTTCAAAGACTTCTGCCATTAAGATTTAGTATTAAATTTACTCCTTCTGTGCCTTAAAAAGTAACTAATTTTTTTTTTCAAAATGTGCTTTTGATGCCAAAGGTATGGCTTAGGCAGAAAGGCATCACAACATCAAACGTCATTTGGGGGACTTTCAAAGGGCTGTTTCAGCAGGATTCTGTTCTCCTCATCCCCCGCCCGCCCCCCTACCTCGGCTGATGACGTTTTTTTTTTTTTGAGCCCCCTGAAGTCGGATCTTGTGTTCTGGGCTATCAAAGAGCCCCGGGCAACATCTCGTCCGTCTGTCTGTGCGTCCCAGTGAAACGTTCCCAAAGAAAGCCTGCCTTTTACAAGGAGATCTGAGGGAAGAATAAAAAGGATGCTGATTTGTGAGGAAACAGGGGCAACCCTGCTGAGTCGATAGGCATCTTTCGACTTAACTGAGGCCAGATTTGAATACATTTGGCCCAGACAAGGGGGGTGGGGTGGGGGTGGGGGGGAAACCCATTACTTTGGAGAAAAGCCACACAGGGTTTCAAAAGGAAATATGCTAATACTGAGAGCAGTCATGTGTGTGAGTTGGTGTGTGTGTGTGTGTGTGTGTGTGTGTGTGTGTGTGTGTGTCTCAGCTGCCCCCAAGTTGAGCACTGTCAGCTAGGGGCAAATGCCCAAGCCATGAAATTAAGTGGCTGTTGTAGGGACTGGGTTGAGCCTTCTCCAGAACTCGCCAGCCAGCCAGGTCCAGGATCTCAAAGCCCCCAGGGACCACCCTCATTAGGAATCCCATGGTGAAGCCCTCAACCCAAAGGACAATGTTCAAAACAGCCTCTGTTCCCCTCGAGCTCCCACTCTGAGATTCCGGGCTGATGCTCATAATGGAATTCTGCTGGCCCGTGTGACTGTGTCCAGATGGGAAGACTGAGGCCTGCCTGGGCAAGGCTGTTGCCTGAGGTCCTTTGATGGGAGCCGGCATCTTCCCTGTGGCCAGGCTGAGTCTCACAGATCCCTAGCCCCTGTTCTGCAATCTGCACACTGCCCCCCTGGGTGATGTTTCAACCCACGGCCTCCACCCTCCATCCCCCCAGCAAAGACAGAAGGCTCACAGCTATCAAGTTTATTCTGACTCATGAAACCTCGAAACCAGACTCACGAACCCTACACCTAGAAGGCAACGTAGAACTACCCCATGGATTTCAGAAGCTGTAGATCTTTACGTGAGCAGAAAGCCTCCTCTGTCTGCCGTGGAGTGGCTTGTAGTTTGGGGAGGTTCCCGAGTGGGAAATACCTCTGTTCTTGGCTTCCCACATGAAATGCCAAAGCCAGGTTGTGATCCAAGTGGGTTTTTATGAAGGACAGAAGAAGTTTCAGACTTTACAGTTACTGAACACACGCAACCTTGTTGGGCTACACACCCACACGTGGCAGCCTGCAGCGAGAAAGGGAGAGAGGGAGAGGAGGAGGGAGAGAGAATCACAGCCAAATGCAGGCGGAGGAGGGGGTGATCTCAAAGTTCTGGCCTGTCCGGCCTGTAGGGCCTTGGCTGGGAGGCGTGGTCAATATACTGGTTGACCCCATTGGCTCAAGTAAGCCCATCTGGCCTAGTTTGGGCCAACCCAAGAGTTTGGGCCAACCCTGACTGGCGCACACCCCTTAGGTTTTATTGGCTTCCACCGTCCTGTAGGGGGGCCTTCAGGCATGGAGAGGTACACCCCCAACCCCCATCTCTAGCTACCTAACAATTCCAAACTACTAACCTGCAGTTAGCCATCAGAGATACCCTAAAATTGAGGTGCCCATCACAGTCAGTCTAGGG
>PVJH01017986.1:0-46305 GCA_004026705.1 Nesogale talazaci
CGGAGACCTTCAGACTGCCCACTGGCCCAGATCTGAGACTTGCCAGATTGCACTACCTGAGCCCCTTTCTTAATAGTTCGCCAGCTCTGCGAGTTGTTGCAGTGAATTAGAGACCAATGAAGAGAGAAGGGCTATCACTGCTGGTCTCACATGGATCTTGGCTAAAAGCAGAGACCTGGATGTTTGTATTTTACAAACTATGCCCAAGCATTAGACTGAATCATAACCCTGGGTAAAAGAGAAAAGTGAAAATTCCAGGGCACTTCATTATGCTCATGCAGAACGAAGAGGCAACCATGAACCAAGCAACGGTCACTTGAACAGAAATAGTGCACTCAAACCGTGCATGAAAAGGAACAATGCATTGGGACTGGAGGGAGGCTCGTTCGCTAACAGGCTGTGATGTGCAGATAGCCCAGCCTTGCAGCAAAAACCCAACCGGGTATGAAGAGCTTGCTGATGAAGGCTGAAAATTAGAGCATGTATTACAACTCAGCGTAAAGACAACTAAAATCCTCACAACTGTATCAATGCAAGCATAATAAACTTACGATTGAGGTCAAAGAATTTATTTTACACATACCCGCCACCAATGTCACAGAAACAGCAAATAAGCAAGTCCTTTATAATGTGTCAAAGACATCGCTGAGGACTTTGTATCTTCAGTGGTCTCAAATGTCTGTGAAAGCTGGACAATGAACAAGGTAAGAGGTTGGCAATGGAAGCAACAGGACAGAAAAGTCTTGATTGTGGTACACCTGGAAGGCTCCTAAAACCAAATGCTGTCTTCCTTACTTTGTGCTCAGGCTAGACCAGCCCTTGGCAAAGGACATCATGGTTGGTGGAGAGTCAGCAAAAAAGTGGAAGACCTTCCACAGGAGATGGTCACCTGGGCTCAAACTGAACACCTGCGAAGGCCGAGGACTGGACAGTTTTGTTGTGTGTGAGGTTGCTGAAGTTGGAAGCAGTGTGATGGCACCCCCCCACCCCAGAGAGGCAGAACACTAAGGGGAAGGAGAGCTGATGTCAGACATGATCGTGCTACAGCAGTTTGGAAAAGCTGGACATCTGAGAGAGCTTTAACCTCTGGCATGTAGCATTTTGTACCGATTCTTGCAAATCACCCGGGCAGTGGCTGAAAGTGGACTACTAACCCAACATTTCCAGTTGTAAGATGCCCAGTAGCTCTGCTCAAGGCCTGGTCACCTGCTTTCACAGAGCACACATGGAGTGGCTGTGATTCCAATCAACTTAATTCAAGAGTTTTTATTTTCATATATCCCCTAGAACCTTCGTCGGCTTCTTAATCCAGGTAAGCAGGTATAATGCTAGTCCCCTAGGTTTCAGGGCTTTGTGGGCCAACCCGAGTTCTCCACTGTAGCCTAGTGCGGATTGGAAAGTTCATCCATGAAAAGGAACACGACTGTTTTCTTTCATTTTCTACATAGTGTGTTCTCAAACATTCCATAAAACAAGCACATGAACATGTTGGTAGTTGCCCATTTCATCCATGTAGGTGTCTTGTGACAATCTTGAAGAAATGAAGGACCATTTGTTTTCTGACTTCTCAAACTTTTTGGATAGGTCAGCTCATGCTTTTCTGTACGTTTAGTTATTTCCAAATTACTTAAAAGGCGGATGCCTATGTCACCTACTGTATTAGTAAAAAATAAGTAAACTGGATTTATGAACATGATTTTCCTTGAATATAGCCTTTTGCTAGCAAGCAAATATGCAGTGGCATAAAACTACCCAAATAATTAAACAAAAGACAATAAGCATTTTCTGCAGGAGCCCTGGTGGCACAAAGGATAAAGTAAGGCCAGAGCAGGTCCACTTGAGATGAATGACGCTGTCTGCTCCCAGGAAGGTTGATCAGTCTCTGAAACCCTCTGGAAGTCCTGTTCTGCAAGGTCACGATGGGTCACAATCAACTTGCAGGCGGCAAAGAGGGTTTTTTCTTTTACAACTAAAAATCACACTAATCCTTCAGAGTTACGTGAAGCGCTTTATAAAGTTTATTTTGTGCTAAAGCTATTTTCCTAAAGCATTACAAAATTGTACATCCAGATTCTTTGATGACAGAGTGTTTCACATTGCAGAAACCGGCTGTGTCTTCGGATACTATACATCTGCTGGGCTCACACAGCAGCAGAGCCCAGGAGGAAGGAGGCATCACAGACGCCATCCGCTATGTAGCAGACAGGTCATTCCTTCTGAGTCTGCTGCTTTGTGTCCGTGCTTGTGGCAGGTGTGATTTCTCTAGCACCCTCCCCACCTCTCTCCTGGAGAGGGAACACCTGTAAGTCTCTACAAAATAAAAGCAGATTTGGTGATTCATCCTGCCGATTTCCACCTGTCAAACACCACACATCGAAAGTTAACAAAGTACAGAAGAGAGTGTGCCATTTGAAGAATGAGTCACTATTAAAAATACCAAGCATACACTGGTTTTAAAAATCAATTACGAACTTCGTGTATGGATGAACAAAAATACATTGAAAATGTCGTATTTTTTCCTGAGTAGAATGCAAACTTTATTTTCTATCAAATTAAGCTTCTGTGAGCTTTGGATATGCAAATATAAGGCTTCTCCACAGTGGCAACTAAGAAAAGGAATGTTCCACTTCACATCAAGTCAAAAGGAGTGTGCGACTTCACATCCAAAGAAAAACATTCAAGAGGGAGGTTCAACAAGCCTAAAGTAAACAGCTGAGATGAAAGGCCGAAATGTTACATATTCTATTGCTGGCTCTTCAATTTTAAGGATCTTTCAGTTTGAAACAAAATAAAAAGCCCTCTTTCTACCAATCCTTTTAAAAAAAATCCAAATGACTACCATTTAACTTAATTGGGAAAATCAAAAAGTAGCCCATGGTAAATAAGAAAAATACAAACCACACAGTGGAGAGGGGAACAGAAAAGGCAATCACCAACCCTGATAGGAATCAAAACAACACCACGGACTCAGAGAAGCTGCCTCAACCAGTAACATATTCTGTTCACCAGAAAACGATAATAAAGTAAGGTAGTCTTTTATTAGCTGCATAATCTATAAATGAGGAGATTTTGGATATCTCTGAAAAGATCAGTTGTCATTAAAACACGTATTCCTTTAAACAATGGGCAAAATTCCCATTTATGGGAAATAGGGTTGTTGTTTTGTTCACACAGTGAAACTAAGAAAAATTATATCAAATGAGAAATTCTTTTCTCTAAAGTAAATGTTAGTATGTCTTCTTAAATACTCCAATAATGCAATACTTGGAAAATGTAAATTTTCAACTCCAACTTTGGATAAGTTATCATTAAACAAACTTACCCCACATTCTACTTATTGGCACCAGATTTTTAAAAGATTAAAGAATTGTTAAAACTACCATGCTGATCATAACTCATATTTCAAACAATTATACCTAGTACTACCTTTATTTTCTGAAAGTACGTTACTCAATCTAAGGATAATCTCCTCTGTACCCAGCAATGTTGTCAAGTCACAGTTCACTCCAAACCCCCAAAATGATCTTCTTAGTCAAAACCACCGTAAAGTCTCTACAAAATCCACTAAGATTTGTCTGTGGCTGGCACAGGGCCTACAGAACGCTGTCGGACGGCGTTCTGGACAAAGTCTGTATCTGTGTCTTTCCTTGCAACTTCCTCTTCTGACAGATCTTCCTCCTCAGTCTCGTGTTCCTCCTCCACTTTTTTCAAAGGTTGAGAAGATTCTGGTAACAATTTTTCTTAAAGATAAAGAGCAACAGTGTGATTTCTTGACATATTACCTTCACTTTAGGATAAAATCAATATATATTCACAGTGAGATGTTTCATATATCTATAAATCACTTAGGTATCGCTAATATTTTAGGATTTCTTAACAATAGTTCCTATAAAAGTAAAATTTTGTGTAGAAGGTCTGTTCTACTTACCAAATTCATTCTAATTATCCAGCTATATGTAAGTTGAAGTGAAATTAATGAACTAAAATAATCAGTGTGAATATGAAAGTATAAGAAAACACTACATTAACTAGCACTACATTACCCTCAGATCAATTTGTAACTAAACATTTAGCCACATGAAATAAATGAGTTAAATGTATGAAGTACATAAAATTAGTAAGTGAAACGAACCTCAAAATTATCCTTGTATTCATTTGAGAGAATAGGACATGATGTCACATTTCTGATTAGAGGTTATACACATGTCCGAATCCTTTTCAAGTGTTTTCGTGTCTGCTTCCCTCCCCCATATTTTTGTAGGCTTACTAAAATATAATTATAGACAATAAATGATAACTATATAGGGGATATATAACCCAATGAATTTTTAAATATGTACACAGGTCTTTTCTATTTTTTAGAGAGACCACTGCTAATTAACTTTACAGCCGCAATCGTCATTGAGACATATGCCAGAATTGGGCCAATAAATTTTATGTATTCATTGATCCCAGGCTGCCCCTAATTCTAGACAATCCAGAACTGGGAGATGGGGGCGGGGGGGGTGGGGGGCGGTGTAAGATGGACAATGGAAAGAAATCAGTACAAGGGAGCCACTCTGTGTTTGGTCTGCCTGGCACCTCTGTCTGTCTCTCTGTGTCTCTCGCTCTCTGTAGGGCTAACCCACAGCGAGCACCTCCTCTCTCCCCAGCCCACGTGAGGCTGTGAACGCTCCAGTTCCCAGCAGCCTGTTCTCCAGAGAGGTTAGTATGTGCCACCTCAGGAAACCCTTGGCAGTATCAGGAGAAATTTCCGATTGTCACATGCTGGGGTGAAGCACCCAGTGAGGTGCTGAATATTTTATAATGTACAAGACAGACTCTCACAACAAAGAATTCTCCTGTCCAACTGCCCATCATAAGATTGAGGTGAAGAAACCCTGGATAACGTGACTGATCCAAAAATTTACTCAAGGGCTGCCTGGAATTCCGCAAACAGGTAAGAAGAAAGCGCACTGCCTACGTCCTCTAAGACTGAGTGCTTACTCTTTCTAGAATCATCTCCTGCTACTGACTAGAAAAAGCCAGGCTGAGGAGGCAGCCAGGCGAAGATACAGGTTCTGAACAATTAAAACAGCATCTTGATAAGGTCACCTGAGCTCCTAGACCAGCCAACTCTGTCCCTCAAACTTCTTGCAGCATGAAACATTAACTTCCTATTGTATTTAAAAAGCTAGTTGTGTTGCTTTCCTCCACAAGTTAAAAAAAAAAAAAAAAAACCTACATCCCGGAAAACACTTGAAATCCCGCTGTCTCTTATGGCAGGAGAGTGCTGATGCATTGAGGGTGGAGCAGTTGTGTCGCTCAAGAGAAACAAGTTACATAATCATCTGCGCAGCAAACCAATTATGGGTCACCCAGATAATGTGAGCATTTTAAACCCGTCTTACAGTCTTCATAAAGATCTGACGGGACAAGTATAGTTACTTCCAGGCTCTAACAGAGGAGACCTCCTCAAGAGCAGTGGGCACACCTGTCATGTCCTTGTCAATGGGAGAGCTGGGCGCACCAGCTGCTCCACAGAAGAAAGCAAAGAGCCTTGCTTCTGTGAAGATGGACAACCAAGGAAACCCTGGAGGAAGTTCAGCTCTGTCCTATAAGCTACGAGCAATTCAACAGGCTTTTATATATGCTTAGGAGCAACACGAGTGTGTATTCAATGAAAGGCAATGTGCCAGTCAATCAATGGACCAAGAGAACTGTACATGTAATCTCGGGGGAGCTACACCCAACGTCTCTCTCGTGATTTTACATGACAAGTTTTCACCTCCTCAGTTCAAAACCAGGCAGTGTCCAAGAGTCTGATTTCAGTTCTACTCTCAGCTGTCATTTGGGAATGAGGGTGAAGAAATCTCTCTCTGAGCTCTAGGTTCTCAATCACAAAAGGGGTGGAGTAGCACCTGGGCAGTCTTCGTGGGAAAGCTGCTGGAAACGAGGCGAAAAGGGAGACTGTTCTTTACATGCTGTCAGATGAGGGCTGCCTTAGCATTATGTTTTCATGATTAAAATCATACGATTGGGGGCTGAGCCCCGGTGGCGTAGTGGTTGTGCGCGGGACTGCGGCCCACTGGGACGGAGGTTCAATTCCAGCAGTGGGGCTGGCCTCCTACTTCCAACACCGGACAGCAGTGATGCCCCCCAAAAAAAAAAAAATCATACGATTGGAAATAAATATAGGTAATAGCACATGCTTCTAATGCCATCCGGTCCAGTACAGTGACAATGTCAACCCTCAGAGAGCTCAACGATGAGCTGCTTTCCCTAATGTCCCTCTCCCCACCCTGACCCCAAATGACAACCGGCTGGCAGGAATGGCACCCTCTCCGCATGGGGTCACTGTAGTCATGAGCGACTTCAATGAGTACAATTGGATGGGTATGTTCAAGGAGACTCATAAATATGAACCTTTCAAATACGTAGATAGTAGATGAAAATCACTAAGGTCTCAAAGTTATTAAGTGTCTTGAAACTATACGCAATCTTAAAACTTTTCCTATTAAAAAAAAACAAAACAGGAAGAGAGCAATGTCTAAAATCCATTGGGCTTCAAAAAGTTCATGGAAAAAACTCCAGTATCTTTTCATCGCATTCTTCCCACGAATGTTTTAAAGCGCCCCCGTCTCATATCTGCTCCCACATAGTCTATGGCAATGCCGACACAGAGACCACCACTCCGCACTAGGAACGAGCTGGGGGGAAGGGAACGACTTATCAAATGCGGGGCTGTGTCTACCGAATCGAATGGGATTATAGGGAATACGACACGAACGTTAAAATACACTTACTTGAAGGGTATGGTTGTGGTCTGCGCCTTTTTGAAGGGCAAAGGCAATCTGCCAAAAATATCATACACTGCAAAAATACAAGAAGAAGCTGAAGTGTGTGCTGATAGAACTAGCTCAACATAACAAATTACCTAACGTTTGAAGACTCTAGTTTTCCTAACACGCTGAAATACTCACCAGTCCTAAGAACAGTCCTGAAAGCAGGGTTGCTAAAGCAAAAACTGTGTATGAGCCCCACACGGGCAGTGCCAGGTCCTCCACAAAATAGTTGTGGCAAGTCTGGAAGCAGAAGGCAAAGCAGACATCAACAATTTGAAACAGTGACTGCTCCAGAGATGGCGACAACAGAATGACAGGTGAGCACATACCCTGATCCACATGGACAGCTGGAAGAGCGCCGACATACTACTCATCCTGAAACAAGGGAGAGGAGGGGAACCGGGTCAGAAGGCCCACTTCCCAAGGACAGCGCTGCCACTTCATCTACTCTCATAATTCCCCAGGACAACAGACTTGAAGAGGGATCTTAACACAAGTGATACATCACAAATCTAATGATTGTGATAAAAATGCTAATGAATAAAGGTAAATTAAACTATTGCTATGAAACTCCATTGCAACTAACATACTTTTATTGCTTTGACATTAAGCTTTCATCTTTATTTCTCCAATTAAAAAAAAAATCATTATTCAAGCAATTCATCCAAAGACTATCTGAGGCGACTTGTTTAGCACACAGTGAGTAGTACACTGGGATTTTGTGTTTTTGTTGGTTTTTTCCTCCAATTTTACTGGGGGCTCTTAAAGCTCTTATAACATTCCATACACCATTTGTATCAAGCATATTTGTACACGTTACCATCTTCATTTCCAAATATTTTCTACTTGAGACCTTGGTATAAGCTCCTCTCCCCCACCCCTTTTTTTTAATAAATCATTTTATTGGGGGCTCATACAACTCCCATCAGGATCAATACATACATCAATTGTATGCAGATCACATTTGCTGCCATCATCATTCTCAAAACATCCTCCTTCTACTTAAGTCCCAGTTATCAGCTCCTCATATTTCCTTTCCCTCCCCACTTCTCCATAAAGCCTTAATAATTTACAAATTGTCATTAGTTTGTCATATCATACACTGTCCCATGTGTCCCTTTCACCCACTTCTCTGTTTTCCGTACCCCAGGGAAGAGGTTATATGTAGATCTCTACAACTGGTTCCCCCAGTAGTATAATCTTATATATATATATATATATTCATATGTAATAAACCTAAATGCACTGTAATAATTCAGAAAATA
Source organism: Nesogale talazaci (assembly GCA_004026705.1). NCBI lineage: Eukaryota > Metazoa > Chordata > Mammalia > Afrosoricida > Tenrecidae > Nesogale > Nesogale talazaci. Next base: position 8,090 of record PVJH01017986.1, read on the forward strand.
AATGAGACCTAAATACAGTATTTACACGAAGTACAAGATGTTTCAATTAATTCCAAGAAAAACTATTCATACTTACAGAATAGAACCAGGACCAAACCAGGACGAAAGAGGTTCAATACTCTTCCATTCTTTTTCACTTATGAAGTTTATGAAGTCCTTCTTAGTCCTTGGGCCCTGGTAACGCCTAAATTCACCATTTTTACAACTGCAGAGGATTAAAGTAAAAAATTAACCTGCATCTCATATATAAAATGTTATTTTGCTATTCCTTTACCTCATTTTAGAATCAATTCCAATATTTAAGTTAGTAACAGGAAGATGACAAATTATACTAATTATCTCTCTCAAGACATTTTGCCCCAAATTTAATTAAATGAGCTCACATTTTAAAACAATAATCATTAAGACTTTATAATTACTTCGGAGGAATGAAATCATGGAATGCATTAAGTGGAAAAGTCCCAGATATTAAGTCTCACATACCAAACACACATTAAGAGACTAACAAAGCGCCTTTAGCTCAGTGTCGGGCACACACCAGTGCATTTAAGACACTTCACACCCTCACATTACTGTGGCTACCCCGCCTTTAATCCCTGGAGTCAGTGGCCCCAGGACCTCCTTCACAGTCTGCTTTGAATTCTTCCTTCGGCTCACTTCCCCTTCTCCGGCCCCAATATATTGGCTTCTGGCAGAGGGACTTAACATTCTCATTAATCTCATATCTTCATTATTTCCAAAGGACCGAAAATAATACAGCCAGACTAATCTGACTTAATTCACACTTCTATTTTCACCACCTAAAGGTAAAACCTTCTCATCACTTAACCCAGTACCTACAATAGGGTTAAGAAATCTTTTTCCTACCCAGCCTGAGAGACCACAATGAACCCCTCCCGCCCCCCCAGTGAACAAAGTGGAGAAGCCGGCATTTAAATTGTTCTTTGAAGAATGGGTAGGATTTCAAGGGGCAGAAATGTCAAAGACAAAGGAGTCGGAAATCACAAAGCTGGTCTGGGGCTGTGAGGCATGCCAAGAAAAGGGGGAACACTGATAACAGCAAGTCAAGGGTCAGGGAGGGTGATGATCTGAGGGAGAGAGGACAGAAAGTGAAAAAGGAATCAGCTCAAAAACCTCACTGCCATCGAGCCTGCTGTGACTCAGAGCGGCCCTACAGGAAGAGGGTAGCACTGCCCTGGGGGTTTCTGAGGCTGCTTCCAAGAGGCCCATCTTCCTCCCAGGGAGAGGCTGGTGATTTCGAACTGTGGATTTTGTGGTTAACTGCTCAATTCATAACCACTGAACGAATGAAATTCCTGGTCTCTATAACAACAGTACCTGCAAATACTTACTGATAAATAGTAGGAAGAGCAGTTATTACAAATCGTCCACTTAGCCCTACAAAAGGACATAAAAGAATTAGAATATAAGAAAACTCATATAACATGTCTTATGTGGGCCAACTACTAGTTACTTAAGCTTAATTCTAAGGTATCTAATTAGTAAGAGGGAAAGAATATGAAATTATGTCAGCAGTAATTGAGTTTTACAGAGAACAATAAAAATTAAGTTCCACTATTTGGAGCAACTTTTAAGAAAGCTCTATAGTAGTACATAAAGCTTGAAGACTGAGACATTTATAAATGTATACATAAATATTTGGTTGATTAGATGTAATGAAGACAATAGTGTAACATGACATGTATTGTTTTTCATTTGTTTGTTTGAAACAAGAGTCTAAAGTCAAATGAAATTACAGTATGAATAAGGACATTAGCAGCTAACATTTATTATTACCATGGGCCAAACACTGACAAAATTGAAGATTAACTTCTTTATGCCTCCATCTTCATGTAAGTAAAATGCATTAGTAACTATCTCACAAGGCTATATGAGGTGTAAACAATAAATGCGAGACCCACAAAAGCTAGAAACCGTTAATCCTCCATAAAAACCATCTGTTGCGACTCTGTGGGGCAGTGGAAGGGCAGGCGGGATGAATACTGCGGGATGAGAGAAGCGTCCCTTCAAGGGCAGGGCATATTATTTGCTCCCGTGCTAAGCTGAGAGGCTACTTGGCCTCACAAAGCATTCTATCGGGAATGTCTGATCTCAGAGATGCGGGCCTGCTCTCATCAGGGAATTTAACTTTGACCCTAGGGGAAAATGCAGCCATTCTGCAACTTGGTATGATGCAAATAACTGGTTGCTCAAGGTACAGTGACACCAAAGGGTTCTCAGAGGCATCTTACCTGCTGGTCTGGGCCCCAGATGCCAACAAAAGATAGGAAGCTGTTATTGGGACAAGGGGGAAGGTGATGTCTCCAGGGTCCCTTAGAGCAACACATTCAAGGAATGAGCTACATACACCAGCAGGGAGTCTGCTGTTCGCAGCCAGGGCACACTGAGCGCCCATGGAGGAGGGGCCTGTCGGCTTAAGCAGCTGCAGAATGAAAGGGCAAATGAAGGCGGATGGAGGCGCAGATGGATGTCACAACCTAACCCACAAAGAAACAAACAAAATAGCCCACAACTCCACATTACCTGGCTGCTCGGTGACATCCACTTTGGCAACATTCACCTCCAGGTCTTCTCCCCATTCAGCAAAGCTCTCCCATTCAGGCTGAAGATTTTGACAAGCGGGACACCACGGAGCATAGCTAAGAAACACAGTTTACAAAACAAAAAGGAAGAAAGAAAGCAACTAACAATGAAAGGATATGTAACGATATATGAATATTTACAAAAATAAACAAAGCAAACATATAGCAGGGCTTTGTACAAATCGTTGATGACCACAGAAACTCCTATAGTGTCTTCACCTAGTAATACAACTTTTAAAAAGTCTGACTATGGTTACAAACACTAAGAGATCTCCTACACAAAAACTTTGGTATTTACCCTATTTTCTACTGTAGACAGTGCTGGTGACAAAATACTAATTTTTGTGTTTCAAATGCCGGTGCGTGGGTCTGACGCTCTAGACATAAAAAACTATGGTCTCATGACATACAAAGCCATTCTCAGGATAAAGTTTTAAGCTACAGAGGCTTTTTCATATGCAAAGAAAGCCCCTGAAGAAAAATCTTGGAATTTCTCTATTAAAATGCAGCCACTAGAACACTCCAAGCCACATCTGGCATTCACCAATCTCAGGAACACAGCAGGAGTCACAAATGCAAGGTGTCGTGCAAGTAAAAGAAGAAGCTGCCTGGGAGTGGTCAGAAGTGCCTGACCACTTTTAGAGTGGGCAGCCACCTGACTGTTGCCATGGTATGGTTTGCCTGGTACAAAAAAAAAAAAAAGGAAGGAAGAAGCTAGAAACCCCCCTTTCTTGACCATGACCTCAAATTTAACCACATACATAACTAGACAAGGTAAAGAAATTCTTGGGCAGGCTCTCCATCTCTTTTCTAGACATCTGGTTTATAAATTCTGATTCCAAACATCACCGGTGTTGGGAATCTTTCCTAGTCCGAGTTTTCCCTAGGATATCTTCACCTAATAATACCACCTTATAAGAATGCCCTTACAACCTAAGAATGGCCTTATAACTTGCCTCAGTTTTCCTATGGACCCAGGAATCAAACACTCCATGTGTTACATAAAGCACAAGGGTGGTTTCCACACTTCATTGAATTTCCTACCTGTGCTTTATGTTCACAGACGTGCTAAAAGGGAGACTGTTGAACAAGACAAACTACTACCACAGAGAAAAGCCACGCTCTGTAGGAATGACAGTGAAAACATCTAGCAAAACTTCTGGTCAGAGCTGGCTTGCTATTGTGGACAACTCAGCTGTACTTAAGAGTGGATTACGATAATTAACAACTAGATCCCATGCTTCCAAGTTCCTTTTTGTTTCAAAACTGCTTGTTCCAGATCTCCTCCAACTCACAATTTGGGGCTAAGGAAAAGAAAAACACTGCAGTACGAGGATCCCTGGTGTTTAGTGGGCTCCACTCCGGGCTGCTACCCAGGCAAAGTCTGCACTTCCACCCCATTAGCAGACCCACTGAAGGGCGAGCAGGCTCTCTGCACCCGTGAAGATTGACAGTCTCCAAAACCAGCTCTCCTCAGCCCTCCAGAGTCAATGTCAGGCAGGAACCAACTCCTTCAGTGGATGGTCGATGGGGGGTTGACTGTACTGCCATGTCAACTGGATGTCAGTTTAGACCTGGCTCAAACTCAGTGTTGTGGACCTCTGTCAACTTCACTTTTTACTGATCTAGCTACATGTGATTTGATCACGTTTTAAATTGATCCCAAAGAGTAACTCCTGACTGCACTTTACATCTCAATTCACAATCACTATTGCCTAATGCCACGTGGGCATGCCCCATGGGCACGATGAAGCACGGGCGTGATATGAAAGGAAAGGCTGCCACAGCTGACATTTCCTCTACCCCGCTGCTTGATCACTTTTTTTCTTACCACGCTGCAGACTGTGTGTATTCTATCAACTTTTCCCCGGTCTTAACCTCCTTTTTAAACAATGTTGACTCAAGAGCTACAGACCAGACTTTCTGGGGTTCTCCTAGGGAGATGTCCCCTACACCTGCCTCTATGACTGGTAAGCGGCGTAACATCTCCAAACTCACGCATGGTCACCCTACCCTGTGGGGTTCCCAGATTGTAACTCTGGATGGGGGTGGACAGCCTCGTCTTCAGTCCATGGAGGGGCTGGTGATTTCAAACTGCTAACCTTATGGTCAGCAGCCCAACACCTAAGTCATTGCTAAGTTAAAGGAACAGAAAGGGGAGCAAAGGTCCTACCACTCACAACATACCAACTATGTGTCTGAGCTGGGGAACCCAAGGAACGGGCTAATTAAGGTTTTTATCAGTCACAAGGTTCGTATCTTTAAGAAAGAAGTAATAACTACTTTATATAATTTGGAAGAGGATTAAGAATGACAATACATATAAAGCGCTTAGCAGTGTCTTGGTACATATGTAATTAACATGCGATAATGGTGTTACCACCATGACACCCACCACACCCCCGCCCCCCAAATACACTAATACCATGGATCCTAACACAGTTAATTTAACACTGACAGCTCAGGGGCTCAGAGCGTAAGAGCATCACATCCACTTTGCAGTTCTTGATGATCTGGCACTCCTGAGTTGACAATCATGCTACCTGACACATGAACTGTCCTTCTTCATGCACTACCACTTGACAGAGGTTTAGGCCTGACTACCCATTGCCTACAGAGGCTCAGGCCTGAAACCCATTGCCTACATTGCAAAAACACACTCAAAGGAAGACAGGGCATGGTTCAGAAGAAAGCTCAAAAAACCACACACGTTCATCGACTCTCTCTCCACTCCTGGTGAGACTAGAATAGTTTACTCATCTTTAAGGGAGCAGCACACACACACTCACACACACACACACACACACACACACACACCACTACCCCCCAAAGGGAAGATGTAAAATAAAATGATACCACTTAAGAAAGAAATGTACTTAGTCCCATTGAAAAAAAAATTTTTTTTTTAATAATACTAAGTGAGGAGTTACAAGTTACTCTAAAAAGTGCTTTAGTTTTTTGGGTTTGGTTTGTTTTCAAAGATTAGACAAAAGCACACTGCTCAAGGTCCTCTTGTTAGCTGTGGCGGTGAAAGTAAGCCTAGGGATGTGTAATTTTAAAATTTAAAAAACTCTATGGAAACTGGTGAGGCGCCCACTCCTCCCAACTCCAAACCCACGATGAAAAGTCGGGGAGAAGTGGAAGAGGAACAAACTCTCGCAGGCACACCAAAAGCTCTAGGTAAGAAACGGGGGTGCACCGTGGGGAAACTTCATACAAATCCCCAGGTAGGAAACGAAGCGTGGGTGTAGCCGCGCGGTGAAGGATCCCAAGAGAAGTTTGTGGATCGGGATGAGTCCCGGGAACCCGATCGGAGGCGACCTCGGGGGGAAAAACCTGGGGCCCAAAGGAGCGGCGGGGGGCTGGAACCGCTGACCCGGGCGGGGCTGTGCCCACGGTTCCCTGGGCAACTCCCTCTCACTCACAATTCAATCATCCACTCTCCTTCCAGCAACTCTCTCCAGCTCGCGTCCGTGATGATGCGCACGTCGCTCCGCCGCCCGCGGGCCCTGGGAGCCCCGCAAAGCAGTACCACCAGGATCGCCAGGGAAACCCCGAGACTCCGCCAGGGCGCCATCTCGGCCGCTCGCCCACCGGCAGCGAGAGCTGCGGCTCCTGCCTACGCGCCGCGGCTCACCACTTCCGCTAGGGCCGCCCCCCCCGCCCATGCGCAAGGCCGCGCGACGCAACGCGAGCGCACGCGCACGCGCACGCGCACGCGCACGCACACACGTCTGAGAGCGCCTCAATGCGCATGACTCAGTCCGGGGCGGGGCGAGAGTTGTTTATTTGAGGGCCCCTAAGGCCTTCCCCGAGTGCGCATGGCAGAAAACTACCTTCGCGTGGCCCCTCCCCCGCAGCGTGTGTATCAGCCAATCAGGACAGAGAAGGAGGGCGCGGTGCAGAAAGCGCAGCGGGGTTTGGAAGGAGGAAGCCGGTATTGGCGCGCTGAGCCGTTAGGTGTCGCGGTGCGCGGCTGTAAGTCGTGATGGGGCCATCTTTCTCCAGGAGCGGCTGGGGGATCCGAACCTTTCACGCGGCCGCGAGCAACCCAAGGCATAACGCCACCAGGGCTCGCTCAGGGCTGCACAAGATAATGACAAAAGTTTAAACTCAGCCAGTTATCCGTTCTCATTTGTTAAGACATTGTGGACTACAGTCCATGGATTTTACAGGCGTCAGTGCTGGTTTACTTCGGGAGAGTTGGAGACTGGAGGTGCAGGAGTTACCTTCCTAAGGACTCTTGACACGCTCTTTATTTTGGTCTGGACCGTGGTGGCCAGATTGTATGTTGCGGTCCTTCGCTGCCTGAAGTCAGTTCCGACTCTTAGCAACCCGTGTACAACAGAACACCGCCTGGCCCGAGACCATCACAGCCTTTCCTATCTGTTGCCGTCACTGTCAATCCATCGTCTTGAGAGTGCCCCTCGTTACTTCCGCCCGCTGCCGAACACGACGCCCTCCCCCAGACACCGACCCCTCTTAACAGCGTGCCTGTCTGACCGAAGACCATGGCACCCTGGCATGGATTCTTCTTGGGTCGGTTGTATGCATATGTTAAAAGAGAACAGGGAGGCTGTACATCGAACGTCAATGTGCTTTGGGATGGTTAGTATGTATATTATGGTAATCCTTGATTTTAAAAATGATGAAGACATTCCTAGGGCAAAAGCTGAACAGAAGAACAGGGAACCCTGGTGTTGAAGTGGGTAAGCATTCGGCAAGCTGCAAGGTCAGCAGTTTGAAACCAGCAGCCGCTATGTGGGGAAAAAGGGCTTTCTATTCCAGGAGAGTCACAGTCTGTCACTCACAGGGGCAGTTCTACCCCGTTCTATAGGATCACTGCGTGGGCATCCACTCGATGGCAGTGAATTTTTTTTAGTGTGGAAGTACACAGAGGTCAAAATACTTGAGCCTTTACCCTCAGATGTTATAAACACAAATGCAAATTTGAATGTCTTCTAGGGGGAAAGGAGACCCAAATTCAAATATCACAGAAACCCACTTATTGAGCTTTTAAATGGACAAAAACCAGGCAAAGACAAATCGTGTGGATGACAGAGCCCATGAGACAGGCCAGAGTGGACTCACAGCCACACAGCCACATGGAGGACAAAAGAAGCGGCCACAAAATTTTGATTGGTGGCAAATCAGTTTATCACCATTGCAGACAGAACTACAACATGACAAAAGGGGCCATGACTGCGATCGTACACTACTGCCAATACAAACGTTTACAAGATTAGTCTAGGGCCAATCAGACCACCATACTCACTTAGGACCACAAGGCCCAGGTACCATATTATCCTTTAAAGACTGGCTAGGATTGGGGTAACAATTCACTTTCAAAGCTACTCTGCCTAAGGACAAAGCTTTTCACATGGCCAAATACTTTGTTGCAGAAAGAACTGGGGGGATGCTGAATCTCTATCAGCACAATCTCACAGCTGGCCATCAAGTGGATACCAGCTCAGATGAAGGCTCAGGATTTAGCCATCCCACTGTAAAGAGTAGCCTTCCAAAAAACACAATGCTCCAAACGAAAACTTGAATACAATCCCCAGTGACTCCATGCATCACAACAAAGCATCTCCCACACCTGCACCCTCTTAGGATCATTGGCTTGTAGGAGAGTCTAAAATCAGCAGTACTTGGTATAAGTGAGTAGACTAAAAGCAAAGCCTTAATTTCATTTTAAATTTCTTTATATGAGTCTGGAATCCATGCTGAATTTTCAACTGCTTTGCCAATAGCAGTTCATCTAACCTTAACGCTAACCTAAGGAATCATTCCCTTTTTTCTGAGCTCTAGGATCTGATCCCAGAGGACCTTTTCCCTACTGTCAGAGGGACCTTGATGCACAGCTTTATATCTAAATATTTATACATTGGCTGATTAATTATGGGTAAATAACTTCCCTTTTCTTATCTTTCAGACACCAACAACCAGAATCAGACTGGCGATAAACAGCTCATTCGAGACTCAAGTAGTCCAGGCCCCCACAAAAGCAGAGCCTTTCAGTCAACATAAGCAATTTAATAACCTACCCCCCCACACACAGCAAAACACTCTAGTTTCCGGGAGCCGAAAACCCCAAACACTTCCTGTAGGTCTGTGTAGCGAATTAAAACTTGTACACCCTTTTAAATAGAAGTGTATGTGAATTCAACCACACCCCCCAGTCTTATTCTGCCCTTTTTAATGAACTTTGTATCTATTTCCCTATAATTCTAACACACACACACACACAGATTTGACGGCTGAGAAACTGCCGTCGGGCTCCTCACTCAGTGGTCTGTAATAAAGTCCCTTCCTCTTTCTCAGAGACAGTCCAAAGATTCAATTTCTGTGTGTACTGGGCAGGAACCCTGTTTTAAATTCACTTGCAAACACAATTTTAATAACGGGCTATCAGAAAAATCTGCCGTTTCTTATGACCATCCTGTAACAAACTGAAACACGCCTGATGCTGTTGTGCTGTCTAATCAATTCCGACACAGAGTGACCCCAGGAAGAAAAGAAGAAAACATTGGCCATTTCTACATCATCCCCACACCTGCGCTTATGTCAGAGCCCATTTTCGCCACGGTCTCAGTCGGGGTGGAGGGGCTTCCTCCCTTTTTCCCTTGATCTCCACTTTAGAAAGCATGCCATCCTTTGCCAATCATGTAATCCCACTGAACCAATCACGTGATCCCGTTGAAGATCGGTCCACCTATCCCTGTGGAACCCTCACTTTGAGCTATCCTGCCTCTGGCTCCCCTGAGACTTTTGGGTTCCTGCCCAAGAGTATCTGAATATTCTCTGCTTCCTTGCCCAGTGGAGCAGCCATCTGATCATCTTCCCAATCCTGATCTCCCTGTCTGTCCTACAAATCTCTGAATTGGACTTTCATAGAATGTGCTCTCAGCCTAGAATAATCTTCATGCGCAAGCACATCCTAGTCAAAAATATGCAAGTGGTTTTTAAATACCTTATGAGTTGAGTGCAGGTTTAAAAATGAGAAATCCTTAGTGTCCCTCTCCATCTCCCATCTCAGCCAAAAGTCTCAAGCCAACTCTCCATGCTAAATCCTGGTTCTCTCTCCTCCAATCCTTCTTAATCTACACTCATAGAATGTTATTTAAACACTACATCCAAACATCCCAAAGCTTATTGTAAGAGGTTCCATACCCAAAGCTAAAATCCTAATCCAAACTCTCAACAATTACAATGTGTTTCTAGCTGATGTCCCTGCATCCTCTCTATAAGATCAAGCCTCTAAGCCACTTCTGAAAATTACCCAATAGCTTTTCATTGCACTGAAAGTTAAATCCACAGTAGATTCTTTAACTCCATACTTTACAATTTCAAATCCTCACAAATGACTCCTGCCTAACTCTGCATTCTCACATTGCATCACTCTCTCTTCCCCTTCCTGCCACACCCTTTCAGTAGTTCTTTGAACTTGACAAAACACTCTCCCACCCTAGGATCTTGGCAATTGACTGGTTCTATGGAGCCTATTTATCTCAGGAGCTCACAGAACTGTTTCTTGTGATAGCTCTTCGTTTACCTATTACCTCATAATGGTACCACACCCCCACCCCACCCCCATCATCCTCTGGTACACTCTGTGTGATATACAATTGATGTGCTTGTTGGATCATCTTTTTTTATTATTATTATCTGACTTCTTCCCTTCTCCCAGTGAGAATGTAAATTCTTTGAGAGCAGAAATGTCTTATCACTGGTTTTTCCTCTCTAGTGAACCCAGCCTAAGACAGAAGAACACTACATTCAATGACTTGTGTCCTTATAAGGAGAGGGATCTTTTGAAGTATATAACCACTTTAGAGGGAACAAGACAATATGACAACAGAGGCAGAGGTGGGACAGATGGAGCTACAAGCTAAGGAACACCAAGTATTGCCAGCAAAAAGCAGAAGCTAGAAAAGTGACTCACACAGAGCTTCCAAAAGGAGCCAACCTGGCGGACACTTTCACTTCTTACTTTTACTCCCAGAATGATGAGCTGGTCAATCTGAAATAGCAGTCCTCAGAAGTTGATAGACCTTCCTGTGCGCAATTCTGCTGCTTTTCCTTTGTCACGTGGATGTGAGTTATCATCTGATTTCATTTTTTCATTCCTGAGCAACTTTATTCCTACCCACCTACTTATTATGAGTCTAGAAATGCAATTATATTACTTTATGCAATTGCTGTTTTAATCAGTTAAGAAAAGCATAATTTATACTGTCTTTTATAATTACATAGTTATCTTTACCAGTGCTCTATTTATTGTGTGAATTCCAATTACCATCCAAGGTCACTTATTTTCAGCCTGAAGAATTTTATGTATGGAGAGACTGCTTGAAATTAATTCTCTCTCTTTGTGAATGTCTTTATTTTGTCATTGTTTAAGGTAGATAAATTAGCTGGCCTAAAGATTATTAGCTGATAGTTTTGTTTTGGCTTTATTTTTGTTCAGAACTTTGAGCTTGTCATCTATTCCCTTTTGTTCTCCAGCGTGTCTGATAAGAAGTCATCAGTTAAACTTATTAGAGTTCCTGATGTATATGACGTCACTTTTTCTTTTGTTGGCTTCAAGACTTTTTTGTCTTTGCCTTTTAGCATTTTTTACTATGATGCATCTAGACATGAATCTCTGTGTTTATCTTACTTGTAGTTTGTTACTTGAATATTTAGGTTAGTGTTTTTTTGGCAAATTTGGATCCATTGTAGTCATTAATTCTTCAAATATTCTTCTGCTTTCTTCTCTCTCTTCTAGCACCTATATGAGAGAGGTTCAAAAAGTTAATGGAACAACCTCATTCTCCTTTAATTCCATTTTCCTCAAACTTTTTGAAGCCCCCTTGTAGGTTGGTGTGGAGCCCTGGTGGTGTAATGTAGAGGTTATGGGATGGGCTGAGATCCAGCAGTTCAAAACCACCATCAGCTCTGAGGAGGAGAGAGACTAGACTTTCCATTCTTTTAAACAGTTACAGCCTCAGAAACCCACACAGGATCTCTATGTGTCAGCCTCGACTCGATGGCAGTGCGTTTTGTACGTTGGCGTATTCCACTTTTGGAATTTTGCAGAAAGTATACTTCTCTCCATTCCCCAGTATCTCTGCTCATTCTTTACATACTCGCAACTGACTGCTCAATGTTCACATTTTACCTCTGTGTCCTTTTCTCCAGAAACCTTAGCTGAGTCCACTGATCTGGGCAACGTGTCGCCCCTAGTTAAACCACTGAATGCTGACTTTCTATCTTAGCACTTATCTTACAATGTTGTAGTCACTACCTCGTTGGTATTTCTGTCAGAAGATTGTGACTCTAGATTAGGAACTGCACATTCTGCATGCCTATCCTTATTCATTACTTTATAATGCATAAAATGGTTAATACTACCTAAAGAAGAAGGAGCTGCTAAATGGTCAAGGTGATTGTATCATGTAAAACTCTTTAAGTAACTAAGCAAAATTAAGAGTGAGCTACTACAAATGTGCTTGACATAAAATGGATGGATAAATGGATTATGATAAGAGTTATATGGGCTGAGCCCTGGCGGCGTAGTGGTTGTGCGCGGGACTGCGGCCCACTGGGGTGGAGGTTCAATTCCAACTCACAGGAGCAAAGGCTGGGCCTCCTACTCCCACCACCAGAGGGCAGTGATGACTAAACATTTTTTTTAAAAAGAGTTATATGAGCGCCCAACAAAATGATTTTTTAAAATGCGCTGCTAACGGGCTGAGCCCCGGTGGCGTAGTGGTTGTGCGCAGGACTGCGGCCCACTGGGATGGAGGTTCAATTCCATCTCCACGGAGCAAAGGCTGGGCCTCCTACTCCCACCACCTGAGGGCAGTGATGCCTAAAATAAATAAATAAATAAATAAGTGCGCTGCTAATATAGACCTGACCACCTGAAAAGTTACTACTAACATTTGTTTGCGTTTGGCATGTGGCAGGGGAGGTTTCTGGCTCAAGGTGTTTGTTATGCGTTATTGTAGGTGTCCACAACGTTGAAACTAGAGATGCCAGATTTCACTTCTGAAGTCTGATTCAGAAAGAGAAAGCCAACAGTGGGCACTCTGCATTAACGTCTCTGGCACAAGTAGCAACTCTTGCCATACCACTGACCCCAAGCGGAGAAATGGATGATAAGAATGCTGTGCCCAGATGTCAAGAAGCAACTGCTAACTAGATTGAGTTAGGACTGAGATGGCTGTAAGGCGCACCTGACCACAGACATCAATGTCCCCTCAACAATTACTTGGCAATTAACATGCAACAGCATTGTATGTTAATAGATTGTATAACCATAGCCGATAAAGATCAAATATTGTGTATGTGTATTGAGATAGCACACTTATATGAAAATATTTCTATGAAATGCCGTAATTAGAGAAAATGGTCACTTGCTCATTTAAAGGGCAGCAACTCCATAGTTTAAGGGGGCTCTTTTTAAACAAAGGTCTCTTTCACAGTTTTTGTGCGTCATTGAGGAAATGGGATAGAAGCCATGTCTGGCCTCCTCTCCCTTTGGTGATAGGAAGGAGCATCCAGTTCCACATCTGCCCACAGATGAGTCCTGTGAGGCCGAGATCGGCCGTGCCTCCATCCTCCACCCTCCTTCACCCTCGTCTGACACCAGTCGTCCCTCAGTCCACTTCTCTGCTGGGTTTCACAACAACTCACAATCAACACCATTACGGGGATTTGAAAGGAAAGTTACCACAAGCTAGGATCAGAAAACGTTACAGATTTGGTCCTTGGTCCCCAGCTGCCTCTCTTCTTAGCAGCCTTGTCTCTCTCCGGTCATCAGCAGCTCAGCTCTATGAACCATTAGCCTCTGTACTCCTTAAATATATGCTACATAGCTCCTCGAGTATTGATAAATACCCCAAAGACATTCAACTTTGCAAGCCAGCTCCTGACTAAAGGCTCTTAACTTTACTCTTGCCAGCGGCGGGGAACCCCGCTGCTCAGCCTCATGGTCTAGGTGTTATTCCCTGGTTCTGTCTCAGGGTTTTGGTGCTGGGACCTCTGATGTCTCTGCTGCCTCCACCACTTCAGGCATGGATCTTGTACACACACCTTGATTCTTGAAGGTCCCAGGCTGCTTCTCTTCCTGCTTCTAAAATGGCTCACTTTTTTACCCAGAGGAATGGCAAAACTGACCAATCTCTGAGAGTCCTCTATACCTTATTTGAATGGTTTCACCCACTCATTTGATGGAAGTTACAAAAACTCTGGCTAAAGAAGAATCATATCAAATAATTTCACTTCACCACAGTCATGAATTCTTGAGTGGCTTAATGCCTGGTAAGTCTGGTTCAATTCCTCATGAGATTGTTCTTAATAATTCAAACAAAGAATATGTAGTCATTCAAACACATATTGGTATTCATTGGTATTTCATTGGTATTGAAGGATTCATTTCCAAGGCACTTTTCTCACAAGGTTACAAAGTTGGTGCTGGCTGACAGGAGGCCTGAGTGTCTCCCTTGAAAATGAGTCACCCAAGGAAGTAAACTGGAAAAAGCAATGTTTTTTCATGACTGAGCCTCAGAAATGATTCACTGCTACATTAGCCAAACATAAGATAACCCAGACTAAGCCGAAGCCCTTGTCAATGAGTTAATTCTGACTCTTAGAGAGCCTACAGGATAGAGAAGAATAGTCCGTAGTGTTTCCAAAGCTGTATTCCACAGATGCAGACTGCCACATCTTTCTCCCCTCACCAGATAGTCAGGTCTACTCACTGTAGAAGAGAATCACTTAGAATGTGCTACAAGCAAATCAGGATCTTAGCTGAGCAACTCCCTTTACAGGGTCAGAATCGCTTGGTTCTGGAGGTAAGAACTTGATTCTGGATAGAGACCAGCATTTCTATTTTCAGTACACTGTCTAACGATTTACTCTCTCTCATTCTTAATTCCTAATCTGGTATATGGAAAATATAGAAGCCTGTTGAAATGTCGTAGTTTTCCATAAGAATTAAATACCCTAAAGAGAGACAAAATCACCTTTTTCTTCTCAGATTATGTCACTTTCCAGATCAAAATCCTCCGGTAGCACCCCCTCAGACTTAGAAATAACTGGTCTGTCTACCTCATTCCTCCTGTCATTCCTCAAACACAGAGCCTTTGCACTTGCTGTTCTCTGGTCAAATGTGTTTTCCATAAACCTTTTCACGGATCATTTTCCCATTTCATTCGCATTTCTCCCCACCCATCACCTGTCCCTTGACCACTCCTTTCATCCTTTAATACTTTTAAATCTTTTCCTTGACATCCCTTCTCTCCACCTGACATTAAGTTATGCTTTTATCTCTCTTGATTATTGCCTGCCCATTCCGTGCTCACTTTGTTCAGGCACCACTACAGTCACAGAAGGCTAGAAGTATGCTAGCCTTGCAGGAGCTGCTCCATAACTATTTGTGTGAAAATTAAGTAATGTTTGTAGAGTACGTAGAACATTGCTTGACTATCCCACCCCAGGTCCATAAGATAAATCTTTTTTTAATTGTTCATTTTATTATTCATTTTTATCATTCATTTTATTATTCATTGTAAAAGGGGCTTATACAACCCTTATCATCATTCATACAAAAACTCATTGTGTCAAGCATATTTGTACATCTGTTGCCATCATTCTCAAAACATTTGGTTTCTATTTGAGCCCTTGGTATCAGCTCCTCATTTTACCCCTCCCTTTCTGCCACCCCTCTCATGAATCCTTGATAATTTATAATTATTATTTTGTCATGTCCGATGTCTCCTTTCACCCAATTTTCTGTTGTCCATCCCCCAGGGCGGGGGGTTAGATGTTGATCCTTGTAATCGGCTCCCCCTTTCTACCTCACCTTCTGGTATGGCCCTCACCACTGGTGCGGGGGGGTTCATCTGTCCTGGATTCCTTATGTTTCCACTTTCTATCTGTACCAGTGTGCACATAAGATCAGACGTATGTAACTTTATTCTCATCATCACCTAATCACCCTAGTAGCTCACATGTGTATGGCAATTTTATAATTTTCAAATTTCATTTGCTGTCTGTGAAGAGGAAGTGGTCATACCTTTTGAAGCGAAACTGTCATCACAGAGCTACAGCTCAGGATGCTAGGGAGATGATGAACCTGCAAAGTGCCAGGGGAGAATTTGAGTCCTACATGTGACTTCATTTTTCAAATGCCCCCAAATAGGCAGATTTTCCTCAGGAAAAAAAATGAGTGATTCTATCTGAAGAGTAGTCCATCAAGTTAGAACACATCAGAAAACAAAGTGTAAATCACAGGTCAGTGATACAGGGGGATGAATGAGGTGGGAGGGAAACAGACCAACTACAAGTATGGGTTTGTGTGTAGGCTTTCTTCAATGTTACATAGACTTCAAGAACTTTTCATTGCATAGTGAGAGTTTGGCCATTTTCATTGTCTTTCTTTTGAGTCATTTTGTTGTGCTTATAAAATACCTACTGAGGGCTGAGTCCCAGTGGCGTAAGTGGTTGAGTGTGGGACTGCGGCCCACGGGCTTGGCGGTTCAAGTCCAGTGGCAGCTCTCAGGAGCAGCACTGGGTAGCACCCATGACCACCAGAGGCAGTGATGCCCCTCACCCCTCCCCCCCCCCCAAAAATAAATACTGAACAAAGTCTTTAAAGATAAATTCTGGAATCGAGGCTGCCTCAAATAAAAATCATAGCCAAGAGTCTCCTGCACAGTATAAGGGGCTAAAATGTGTGTATGTGTGTCAGGGGGAGGTTGTCACCACCTAAGGACATGGTCTTAGCTGGAAAGAATTAGAGATGAGTAATGATTTCCTGTCATTCTACAGCTTCATTATTCTGCTATTGGAATTTCTGCCCTCCCTTTGAAGTCCAGGTCATGACTATAAGCTGTTTCCCTATGTGACTATTTTATCTCATTAATGTTTAGTACAGACCAGATAGATATACACTTCTAGGACTCAGTGTTTTGGGAAGGTGCCATTGTGGATAATTTACTGTAGTTCAATAGTAGTGGTGACAATAATAATTTGCTACAATACTGCCTTATTTTAGTTTTCAAATTCAGACTGGCCAATCTGATGCAAGGTGATGAGAAAGACTCACTGAAACTAATTCCTGCCTGTGTGCTAGCTAAGATTATTTCTATTTTCAGATTTCAGATAAGTTAATTGTTTATTTTATAATCTTTCTGGTTTTCTTTCAGCCTGGCTGACAGCTGTTAAGTAAGTAATTCTTTGGGGAAATAATTTATTACAACATGGGAGTTCAAAATTAATTCAAAAGTTGAAACTATAAGAAATGTCCATAGTTGAGCAGTCTCTAACACTTCTGCCCCAACCCAAAGTCTGTAGAAGAGAATCAAGTTTGGAACTCTCCTATAAGGTGAGTGACTTTTTTTCTGCCCCATCACTCACATATACATACACACACTCACACACTATCCCCAACGATTCAAGTCCCCTGAAGGATCACAACTCACAAATATGGTGCCTTAGATTAACAATATACTTTCTGCTCTTGACAGAGGAGTCCCGCAGGGTACTTGGTTTGACCAGCCAGCACAGGCTGAATTCAGCACCTTGCCTTCTTGGTTGAGGGTGGTGGATGTGCCTGCTCCCTCAACAAGTTGCCCATGGCTCCCACTCTTCATGTCTATCACCTTCTTAGGGCTTCCCCAACCAACCACTACAAATGACATGCCTTAAACAGCAACAACCACCAACCTGCATTCTCTCT
This sequence comes from Nesogale talazaci, assembly GCA_004026705.1. Classification (NCBI taxonomy): domain Eukaryota; kingdom Metazoa; phylum Chordata; class Mammalia; order Afrosoricida; family Tenrecidae; genus Nesogale; species Nesogale talazaci. The sequence goes on from PVJH01017986.1 coordinate 25,424, forward strand.
AGGTCTGAAGGGTAGAGGGCTACAGTCCAGATGCCAGCAGGGCCATGCTCCCTCTGATGGCTCTGCTGTTTCCTAACTTCTGTTGGCTTCCAACAGTTCTTGGTTTGTTGCAACATAACTTCTATCTTCACCAGGTGTTTTCCTCTGTCCTCCCCTTTTAAAATAGCCTCAATCATTCATGTGCAAAGACCCTATTTCCACATGAAGCCATGTTCTGAGGTTCTATGTGGAAATGAATTGGGGGCAATGGTACCCAAAGTCTGTACTTGCTAAGCCATCCTGAGCAGAAACAGACCTTCACAGCAAGGTGATTAGCAGCGCAGGTTGTGAAGTGATACAGGCCCAGATGGCCTGGCTCAACTTCAGGAAGTTTCTGCAACCTCTTGGTCCCTATGGTGGGGCTTATAGGAGTCAACACATGTATGTTCAATCCATATCACATATTAATATTGGGCTGTTCACATAGTTACTTCTCATACAGTTATAAGCAACTAATGAACATGATGTTCCAACTAAAAAGATATCACCTTAGTAGCTTCCAGCTCACCTTTCTGGAGTCAGAGGCATTCAGCAAGCATGTGAGCCCTCCTTGCACACAGTGGCAGACCAAAGCGTTGTGAGCTACAATGTCATAAATATATATTCTCTCATTCTAAAAAAGTCAGTTAAATGAAAAAGGCATGATATATTGTCCTAAAACTATACTAGACAGCACGGTATAGACCTTCTTTGAATCCAGGCTTCTTCACTAATTGGCTGTTTGGCTTAAAGCAAATTTAACTTCATTGAGTCTCCATTTCCTTATAGGTGAAAATGAGATTTATTTTTTAATGGGCTATTGGAAGGATCATGTCACAGATTTAGCTAATATTTGGGAACAAAAAGGGCCTACCACATAGGAAGGACTTAATCAATGGTAGTTTCTGTCTTTATTGTTATTTTCAAGTATTAGCATGTCTTCTGTTATGAAGAACTATGGTAGCTCCCAGTAGCCTAAAGGAGAAAGTCTAGGTGCAGTCTGTTCAAGGTCTTTGGAAACCTGTGCCATATCTGGTGCCAGCCCATATCCCCTCACAATGAACTGTACCGGCCCAAACACAGGGGACTGCCTGTAGGTTCCAGATCTCTACAATACAGCCTTTATTCCCTATGTCTGGGCTATCCTTTGGATCCTTCTGTCTGCTGAACCCTTCCAAAACACATGCATTCAGCATAATGAATCACACTATAAACACATATTTAGCACCCAGTAACAAAGCAGAAATGGAAGTGCACTCTGGTCTTAAATCAGCATTTGTTACATTTAAATCTTAAGAGCATAGAGGATAAAATCCTGGTGCTAATGGGGGCAGGACTAATGGACAGAAATAAGGAATTGCACTGCGGCTTCAAAGCCATAAAGGTTCTTAGTTGCTCCGCAGGGACGCTGTTATTCAGTTCAACTAATGTAATACTGTGGGGAAAACCAATATTAGTATTTACAGATTCTAAATTTAAGATTTCCCCCCTCTTTTACATACGGCTTCTTTTGGAAATCTACAGTACGGTCCCTTTTTAAAAAAAATAATGGGGGATTTTTGAAGGTCTTATGTTTTTCTTGATCTTAAGGTGCCACTAGGTGGCAGGGGCTGGCTGCTTTTTTGTTGTTACAGTAAGAAACGTTAAAGAAAGAGGAAAACATGATCTCACCACCCTACAGTCAGAAAATTTGGCCTATTGGCTGCACTACAGCAACAACAATAACAATAATAGCGCAACCACATTTATTAAATATGTACTACCTACTACGCGAGGCTGCTTAATCCTCCTAAAAGCCAAAGAGGGCAATTAAGCAGAGGAAGAAGCCCAGTCCAGAAGGGGTCAGACAACGCCTATGTCACTGAGAAGCAGCCCAGGCTGACTCAAAACAGACCTCACAGACTATCAAGCCTGGCTGCTAAAAACCTCATTCCACAGCCTCACAGAGCTGGAAGAAAACGTCTCTTCTTCTTAATTAAAAGGATGAAGGCTCTATAATGGCATCAGCTCTAAACACAAACTGACTTTCGGTAATTTCTCTTATTCTCAAGGTCAGGATAACATCAGTGAGCTTATATTATACAGTCTTTATGAATTAAAGTTTATGAAAGACTTTGTAAATGTATCACCCTTATTAATGGCCACTTGAACCAAATCCCTACTATCCCTATTATCCTCTTTCCTCTATTCCTGCCGGGGTTTCTTTTTGTCATGTCCATGTTCCTGGAAGAACTAATGTGTTAATGAAAGCCATTTTTTTCCCCCACTGTGTTCTTTAGATCTTTTTTGAAACAAAGATTATTCAGTCCCTTTCCACAACAAAATTGACAAGAGCAATATTACAATTGAGCCCATGTAAAATTTTAGTAAATAAAGTGAAATCAAGTGGCAGGCTTTACTGAAATTGGTTTTTCCAAGTCTAGCATGCTCCTCTATAGAGCATGTTCAAGGTCTTTGGAAATCTGGTGCCATATTACCTTCCTTTGGAAAGTACTTTGGATATCTGGTGCCATAGAAAACTGCAGCTTATATTTTAAAGCCCCAAACTAGCAGAAAGATTCTGTTATAGTGAAGAAATGTTTCCCCTTGCCTTTAGTAACTAACTGCCTTAAAGCAACTTGAGAGATGGCAGAGACAAAGCTGACTAATATTAAGCTTTGAGGCAATGTATGACCGTTTTGCAAAAAGGCAACCTCACAGCACTGTGTGACATGCTCAGCTGATAGCTGAAAAGCTGGTAGTTTGAACACTTTCATCAAGAAAGACTTCCCCAAAAGGTCCATTTTTTGTTGTTAGGTACCACTGAGTCTGTTCCAATTCACAGCAATCCCACTTGAGAGACAAGGAAATACTCAAGTCCTGAGCCCCTGGTCACAGCCGCTGTGTCCGTCCATCTCCTTGAGGCCTACCTTCCCTTCGCTACCTCCATGTTACCGAGCGTGATGTCCTTCTCTGAGGGCTGTGCTTGCCTGACAACACGCCCAACGTGTGCTAGAGAAAGACTGGACATCTTTGCCTCTAAAGAGCACTCTGCCTTTACTTCTTCCAAGACAGGTTGGTTTGTCCATTTAGCAGCCCATGCTACTGTAAACATCCCTCCCCAGAACCACAATTCAGATGCATGAATTCTTCTTCCATGTTTTCTAGTCAATATCCTATGTTCACATGCACATGAAGCAAGGGAAATACCAGGCTAGGGGTCAGGTGAGCCTTAGGTCTCAAAGTAACATCCTTGCTTTTCAATACTCTAAAGGGGCCTTGTGCAGCAGAGGTACTCACTGACTTTTGATCTTCTGACAGCTGCTTCCATGAGCATTGATTGTAGATCCAAGGAAGAAGAAATCCTTGACAACTTCAATCTTTTCTCCCTAGTCCAGTTGTGCAGATTTTGGTCTTTTTTTTTAAGAGCCACTTTAAAAATCATTTTTATTGGGGACTCATACAATAAACTCATCATCATCCATCCATCCATCCATCGTGTCAAGCACATTTGTACATTTGTTGCCCTCATCATTCTCAACACATTTGCTTTAGACTTGAATCCCTGGTATCAGCTCATTTTGCCTCCTCTCTCCCCCAACTTTCCCATCTCCCTCTCCCCAATAATTTATAAATTATTATTTTTCTGTTGACCATTCCCCAGGGAGGAGGTTATATGTATATCCTTATCTTTGGTCCCTCCTTTCTACCCCACTCTCCCTCCGCCCTCCTGGTATTGCCACTCTCATCACTGATCCTGAAGGGTTCATCTGTCCTGTGTTCCGGGTGTTTCTGCTTCCTATCTGTACCAGTGTACATCCTCTGGTCTAGCCAGACCTGCAAGGTAGAACTGGGACCATGATACTGGAGAGAAGGAAGCATTTAAGAACTAGAGGAAAGTTGTATGTTTCATTGTTGCTACACTTCACCCAAATTGATTCATCTCCTCTCCAGAACCCTTCTATAAGGGGATTTCCAGTTGCCTACAGATGGACTTTGGGTCCCCACTCCACACTCCCCCTCATTCACACCCTTCAACACCTCATGAATCCTTCAACACCTCATGATCACACAGACTGGTGTGCTTCTTCCATGTGGGCTATGTCACTTCTGAGCTAGATGGCGTGGTCGTTTGTTTAACTTCAAGCCTTTAAGACCCCAGATGCTATATCTTCTGATAGCCAGGCACCATCTGCTTTCTTCACCACATTTGCTTATGCACCCATTTGTCTTCAGCGATCGTGTCAGGAAGGTGAGCATCATGGAAGGCCAATTTAATAGAGCAAAATGTTCTTCCATTGAGGGAGGATTTAAGTGGAGACTCAAAGTCCATCTGCTAGATTTTGGTCTTCTTTACATTGAGTTGTAATCCATACTGAGGCTGCAATTCCCCAGCAAGTGCTTCAAATCCTCCTCATTTTCAGCAAACAAGATTGTGTCATCTGCATATTGAGGGTTGTTAACAAAACTTCCTCCAATCCAGAATGCCACATTCTTCTTTCTATAGTCCGTTTTCTCTGATATGTTTAGCATACAGATTGAATAAGTATGATGAGAGAGAAAACCCTTATGCACACCTTTCCTGATTTTAAACCCTGCAGTATACCCTAGTTCTGTTTACACAGCTGCCTTTTGATCCATGTCAAAGTTCCAAGGGAGCACAGTGAAGTGTTCTGGAATTCCCATTCTTCTTAAGGTTATCCATTGTTTGATAAGATCCACACAGTCAAATGCCTTTGAATAATCAATAAAACAAGTAAACATCTTTCTGGTATTCTCATCTATCAGGCAAAATCCTCCTTTCACCAGCAATGATATCCCTTGCTCCACGTCCTCTTCTGAATTTGACCTGAATCTCTGGCAGCATTCTGTCAATGTACTGCTGCAACCATTGTTGGATGATCTTCAGCAAAACTTACATGGATGTGAGAGCCATGATATTCTATTATTTGAGCAATATGTTGGAACATTTTTTGAGTGGGCACGAATAAGGATTTGTTCCAGTCAGTTGGTCAATTTGCTGTCTTCTAAACTTCCTGGCATAGATCAGTAAATCTTCCAGTGCTTCCCCAGCTTGTTGAAACATTTCAGTTGGTTTGCCATCAATTCCTGGAGCCTTGTTTTTGGCTCAGGCTTAAACTTCTTCCGTAAGCACCATAGGTTTCTTCATATGAAATGGTGGGCTATCAACTACTTCTCTTTGGTACAGTGACTGTATTTTTTCTATCTAATTTGGATGCTTCCTGCATCATTCAATATTTGGTCCCTAGAGTCATGACTTGAGGCTTGAATTTTTCTTTAATTGTTCTTTAGCTCTTTCAGTTTAAGGTATGCTGCATGTGCTCTTCCTTTCTGGTTTTCTAACGAGCCTTTGAACGTTTTAGTATAATATTGGACTTTGTCCTCTTGAGATCCCCTTTGAAATTCTCTGTTCAGCTCTTTAACTTCAATATTTCTTCTACTTGCTTTAGCTACTCTTTGAGTGAGAGCAAGAGGTAGAGTCTCTCTTGGGTCATAAAGGTTAGAGTATGGAAATCTTATGGGGGAAGCTCTGCTCTGCCGCATGGGATTACTGTGAGTCAAAAATAACTCGACGTCACACCAACTCTGTGGGGAACCGAAATCGCATCCTAATGGCTCTTCCACACATTTGCCTATAAGACAGTCCCGCAAAACATTTTTCCTGGTTTTTAACCCCGTTACAGGGTCACCTGCAACATTGATTCAGAATAGTACATCACATAGACCACATCAACTCTTAGATATGGTGTTCTACTATATTTTCAGATAATAAGTTACAATAATTTACTAATTTGTCATCCCAATTTTAAATATGAGAAGAATTCATACCCACAAATTTCAGAATAGCACCCAAGAAGGTAAGAAGTATTTGAGAAGCAAGTACCTATTAAGAGACTTTCAAGAGAAGTTGTATATGGACCCTTGGAGGCTACTTGGCTGCATGTTAAGCTGCCGATCATAAGGTCAGTGGTTCAAACTCATCAGGCAGTCCACAGCCGTTAAAAGATGTACAGTTATGGAAACTCAACGGGAAACTCAGTTCTTCTCTGTCTAACAGGGTCGCTGTGAGGGAGAACCAATGAGATGCAGCAGGCTTTCCCTTTGGTCTGGGAGCCTGCGCAGTATCTGCAGAGACAACAAGTGGGAGACAGCAGAGTCAGACCACAGCTTGAGAAGAGTGGCAAGTAAAGAAGAAAGCTGAAAGGGCACATATATGGAAGGTGCACAAGCAAGTCAGAGTGTTGACAATGTAAGGCTTCAAAAAAAATAAAATGTAAGGCTTCATAGGAATTTTTAAGATCTCAATTTTTGTTCTTCAAATTATACAGTAGGCATTTGGGAACATATTTAAACATATAGAAGTCAATGGATAATGCATGTTAAATGTTTCAGAAGTGAAATTGGGTCTAAGCGTCTTTGTAAGAAACATTCTAACTTTTAAGAGTTTAAGGTGGAGAAGTTGTGCCACCTTATAATAGACGGGAACAGTTTTAGTTTAATAGAGGAGTTTGAACTCTGACAGATTCATTTTGGGTTTCAGGACATTGGAGTCTCTATTTTACCAAACTCGCCACTGGCCAGTTGATGATGGCTCGCAGAGACTCTGTCGGTCAGAGGGGAACTTCACCTGTGGGTTCCTGCAGATGTGAGGCTGTATGGAAGCAGACCGCCGCATCTGGTGGACTGGAATAGCTAACCTGGAGGTGAACAGTCAGACATAACCTACTACACATACCACAAGGCTCCTTATTTATTATATAGTAACTCATATTTCTGATCCTTTACAAAAAAAATAACTTTTAAAGACAATTCGAACTGCCTGCTATTCAGTTCCTAATACAAGTTAAGCGTTATTTGGGAAAATTCCAAGTACATGTAGTCTGCACTGTTCAAGTCTATCTCTGGGCCATACGACGTCATGTGAAGTGTCATTTGACTAGCCGCTTCTCGGGAGAAGGATGAAGCTTTCCCTCCCATAAAGAGCTACCATCTCAGAAGCCCACAGGGACAGTTATACCGTCTCTGACCGGGTCCCTAAGAAGGGGGATCGATTTGATGGCAGTGAGCGGGAGATGCCATACAAATAAAGAGAAGTGTGTTCCAAGTTTACATTGTATAGACATTTGCTTTCACTCCGATGTAAGGCACTTTCACTTTTTTTGGGGGGGCGGGGGGGAGCATCACTGCTCTCCGGCGGTGGGAGTAGGAGGCCCAGCCCCACTGCTGGAATTGAACCTCCGTCCCAGTGGGCCGCAGTCCCGCGCACAACCACTACGCCACCGGGGCTCAGCCCCACTTTTACTTTCTATGTAAATATTCATGAACATTTTTTGGTAGATGGTTCACGGATTCCTTTGTTCCCTTTCCTTTCATTCCCTTTTTCTTTTTCTTCAAGACCTTTCCTTTTTCTATTAAAAAATTTGGGAAAGTCTTTATCTTTAAAAAAAAGGCACAGAAGGTCTCTTCTAACCTTACTTACACTTAAAAGCCCCTGTTTGGTTCGAGGTAATTATGCACAATCTTATTTTAACTTACATATTTTATCTAACTGTGGATAATGTTTCTTTCCATCTAATCACTGTTTAGGAATATATATGTTTTTAAGCCATTTCCATCAAGTTGATTATAATACATAGTGACCTTATAGGACAGAATCGAACTCCCCTCAAGGTTTCCAAGATTATAAACCTATATGGAAGCTGACATCTGTCTTCAACAACATGGCTTAACCCAGTGCACCACCAAGGCTCCTCAATAAATAGATGACCTGCATTTTTATTCTTCGTAGTCATTTTAAATATATTGTTGTTCAATCAAATCATTACAAGTCAGATGGATCATTTGGCTGTCTCCTCCTTCATGAACTTTTATTTCAGTTACTTATTATTTATTTGTTGCTTTCTTACTAAGAATAGCTGTTTGAAGTCATCTGTTAAATGTCAAAAGCACCAAATCTGCTGAAAATAGTAATTTAGTTTCAACAAAAAAAGGGGCAGCATGAGCAGTTGCATCAAGAACAGCATCTAATTTTATACAAAACTGCTTCTCCTTCCTTATGATATTGCTTAGGGTCAGTAATGCTAGCTGCCGTCACAATTAAATCTCAAAATGCCAATGGCAGCATGATAAAACTTTATTTTCTGAGAGTCGAACGAGTATGTGCTAGGTGGAGAATGGCCTTCAGTGTGGCCACATAGGGAAACTGCCTCCTTCCTCCATGTCCAGAGAATCCCAGATTTCTCTCATGGATTCTGCGAACCCAACTGGCAAGTGGGAAATAAGAAGATGTGGAGGCTCACACTGGAAACTCATAGGACCAGCCTGGAAATAGTACACAGGCTTCTGCCCTCATCCGTTGGCCCTGATGCAGTCACATCCAGGAAATGCTAACTGCAAGGGAACGGGGGGGATGTTGTTTAGCTGCAGAAGTCAGGGAAAATATTTTTTGGGGCGTGTGGCAGCCTTTTCCAGGCCCACAGTAGTAGTCTTATGAGAAAGGTAACTTTCAGCAAGTTGTTCTTATCCAGCACATTGCCCATACTCAGTAGGCCAGGTTTGGGAGTGCAGGGTTTCCAGTCCAATTTCCACCCTGCTACGGCATCTCATCTTCAAATGCTTGCAGGAGAAGGGAGTCCTCCTGGTGGCATCACGGTTTCTGAGTTGGGCTGCTAGCCCCAAGGTCAGCAGTTTGAACCCACCAGCCACTCCACCAGAGAAAGACAAGACTTTCTGCTCCCAGAGAAACTGTTCAGCTTGCAGTGTTCAGAAACTAGGGCAGGTCTGCCCTACTCATAGGGTGGCCATGAATCAGAAGTGTCACAAGTAAGTACATCAGAATAGTAAAATCCGAAGGCCCTGGTGTCAACACTTGCCTGTTAATCAAAGGTGAGTGGTTCCAACTCATCTAAAGATCTGGACACTTGCTTCAAGAGCTTATACCCCAGAAACCCTGTAAGGCGCTTCTAGTTTGTCCTGTGGGGCAGCCATGGGCTGACACTGATAGTACACAACAATGCAGTAAGGTCTTTTACTCAGTGAGATCTCAGGTGTTATGTGGCTCCAGGAGGCTTTAAAGAAGACAGGGATGTGTTTGAGCATGCAAGAGGGGAAACAGACACTAATTGCCAGAGCGTGTTCTCAGATGTTCCTGAGGCTTCTGAGGGTATTGCTCAAAGCCCACGGAGAGAGCTCTGCCCTAACCTCTCAGCTCTCCAGTTCATTGCTTTTCCCATGACCAGAGCTCCACCCCCAACAGAGAACTTGAGATCAATGTGGCACCATTCATTAGAATGGGATTTAGGAAAAAACTGGACAAGCAAATTAATGAAATCATGTAGGTTCACCAGACAAATGTATTAATGAGTAGCTTGGTGATATTTCAAATGGACCACAGCATTGTTTTTAAAATAGATTAAGACATTGCTTTTGTCTTATTAAAGACACTGAATTTGTTTATGTGGGTTGTTTGATTATTGAAAATTGCATTCAGGAATATTAATCATCTTTTTAATCTTTGAAGCTGATCGAAGGAGAATTTAATTTGATGGTGTAAATTTGAGTAAGCCATAAAAGGGCCTTAACCCCTTTTAACAAGATGAAGAGAAGCCTCTTCTCTTAGCTTGTTTTGTGGTTGTTACTATGGAGACCAGAGGAGGCACAGTCTGTACATGCAAAACCTAAATGAATGCATGACCATGCAATTAATGTTATTATACAGTTAGCCTCTTCAAATAATTTTTGAAATCATTTACATTTTTTGTCAAAAATGAATATGGATTTTTTTTCACTTTCTGTGTTTCCTAAACAGTATGCAGCCAAGAATTATAGGTTCTAAATCTAAAATTAAATCATACAAATATTCATTTCATGAGTCTGGAGCTATTAATTAGTTGATCACAAATTGTCATAGAGAAGTAAAAGTGATTTGATGGTATAAACTGCTTCCATCAGTTAGAGATAATCAAAAATGTGTACTTTTAATGAACAATCTGAGCTTATGCACAATATCTGGCTTAAAACCTGTTAATATTATTTTATCCTAGGTTATCTTCCACTCTACATGGTATAAACTATTCTGTTAAATTTTTTTGTTTGTTTGTTTGGCATCACTGCCCTCAGATGGTGGGAGTAGGAGGCCCAGCCTTTGCGCCGTGGAGCTGGAATCGAACCTCCATCCCAGTGGGTCGCAGTCCCGCGCACAACCACTACGTCACCGGGGCTCAGCCACTCTGTTAAATTTTAGAATAACAATAATTATTATTATTTTACAAATTCAGGAGCCCCAGTGATAGAGTAGGTTAAAGTATTAGGCTGCTAACTACGAGGTTGGCAGTTCAAACCCACATGCTGATCCAAGAGACAGAGATGAGGCTAACTGTCCCAGGGAAGGTTTACAGTCTCAGCAACCTTCCAGCATGGCTCCAATTGGGCATCATAAAATGAGAATCACTATAATACATCATAGAACTGTGGTGGCACAGTGGTTAAGCACACGGGTGTTAACTAAAAAGCCAGTAGTTCGAATTTGCTGGCAGCTCCACTGAAGAAAAACGTAGCAGTCTGTGTCCATGAAGACTAAGAGCAAGCCAAACTCATCGCCGTCTCACATCAATGTGGACACTCAGCAGCCCTGTACCACAGGGTCCAACTGCCCTGTGCGTTTCCGAGACTGTTCCTCTTCGCAGGAGGAAAAAACCCTGTCTTGCTCCCTGGGAGGGCCTGCCGGTTTCCACAGACTGCGAACGCCCACGGGTGGTTCTGCCCCGCTCTGTGCGGTCACAATGGGTCAGAATCAACTTGAGAGCACTGGGCTCGGTTCTTGGGCTTCATGAGTCATGCAACAGGTTACTGCTCTCTGTCAGTTAGCCTTAATAATGGTTAGGGCCAGCAATGCTGACAGTTAACTCTGAGAACAAACTCTTGCCTTGAATGATACTTTTTTTCCCCTGTCCCTAAGTATTAGAACTTTCCCTTTTAGAAATTGCTGTGGGAATTCTGAACTTAGCCCAAAATTATTGTTATCTTTTGGTAATGCCATTCATCTTAGTCAGAAATGGTAGCTATATTTATTTTTTAAATAAATCATTGTAGTGGGGCTTGTACACGTATCACAATCCATATATACATACATTGTGTCAAGTACCTTCGTATTCCTGCTGCCATTAGCATTCTCAAAACATTTGCTTTGTACTTGAGCCTTTGACATCTGCTCCTCATCTTTTCCCCTCCCTCCCTGCCCCCCCCCACCTTCATGAACCCTTGATACTTTATAAATTATTATTATTTTTTTGTTATATCTTACACTGCCCAGCGCCTCCCTTCACCCACTCCTCCACCATCTGTCCTCCAGATAGGAGGTTGCAAATTCACATTAATAGTGTCCCCACCGGGTCCTAGAGGACACAGTTTGTACTTGTCTACTAATGATGGCACCCAGAAGCAAGGCAAAAGAAAGATCAGGCAATCTGCTTCTTGAAGTTACAGCCCCAAACCCTATGGTGATGGAACAAAGGGGTTCTGTAACACATGCGATTACCATGAGGCACAGTGTACTCAGGGGCAATGGGTTTTTTGTCTTTATTACCCCAAAGTATGTCCATTAAGACTCTGTGTGTTGAACATACATCTGCATGTACCTCTGGGAGGCGGGGGTTGCACTCAGAGAAGAGCAAGCAGCTCTTTTCCACTTCTTGGCTTCTTTCTCACACAAGCTCTCTAGGCTGGAGGACCAGCAAGGCGCCCCACAAGTCACCCTCACCTCCAGATGATCCAGAAAAAATAGTGCTCGCTATAGCTCCAACCAGTGATTAGAGTAAATAGAGTGGATACCATGTCACAAGGGCTATTGTAAGGAGTCCTGGCGATATTGTGGATTATATACACATTGGGCTGCTAACTGTAAGGTTAGCAATTTGGATGCACTAGCCCCCTCCAAGAGAGAAAGAGGAGGCTTCCTGGTCCTGTAAAGATGTACAGATTCAGAAACCACACAGAATTCTATGAATCAATGCTAACAAATGTACACTGATGACTTTAAGGCGCTGCCACAGCTCCCCAACCACTACCAAGGGAGAGACCATAGATATCTGAGTTAGCACGGGCTCCCCAGCACTGTGTGTGGAGCCTGTCACAAAATAGCCCTCAAATGAGCCCTGCTTTACAGAAACACCTGGGGGCAACAGAGGGAGTGTGTAGCAGAAGCTAGGAAAGATACAAATACTTATATCTTGCAGATTCTTCTTTCTGCTTTTCTGGTCTTTATTATGCTCCACTGGGTCACAAACTACTGACGTGGTAAGTTAGCCGCCCTAAACGGCAGTCAAACCTGCAGTTCAGAACAGGGCAGTGGTCTTTGAAGATATTTTACTGTAGTTATTCAACATGGCTGCTCTTCTCACAGCACTCCCAACAGTTATTAAAGTTTGTAGAACCTGTTTGAGAGAGACTATGCCACTAAACAACCAGAAGCAGCTATAAACAACATCGGACCATTCTGCCAAGTGCTGACTTTCCAAGGTTGTCCTTTGTCCCCAGTTCTGGAAGCTCTTCAGCTTTGCCCTCTTTTCTCCATTGTCTATGTGTAGCCAAGAGTTTTTCTACATAGTAACTCTGGTCAAAATGGCTCAGAAATTTATCCTGTTTGTCAACCTAGTGACCTGCTTTGACTCATTTCACAGACAGAAATCCCTCTGCCACATGGCCTAATTCAGTTTCATTAATTTGCCTCTTAATGAAGAACTTTGAGATTTAGTTTGGCCAAGTCTTGCCTGTGTCCTATTTTAATCTATAGGTGACCATTTTGCCCTGATTCAAACTAACAGTAACTTCAGAGTTTGGGGTTGTTGACCCACGTAGAACAGTCCTGAATGGCTGCTGAGCTGGCGCTGTCACAGTTAGCTGCCACTCTGATTCTCGGTGACCCTGTGTGCAGCAGATCCGGACACGTCCAAGTCTCAGGTTGTATGTTTGAGCCCCCGCCCAGCATCACAGCCACTGTGCCAACCCCTCTGATTCAAGGTCTTCCTCTTTTCTGCTGCCCGTTGGCTTTACCAAACACGATACCCTTTCCAGGGACGAACCTCTCCTGACAGCATGTGCGAAGCACACGGATGCATCTTGCATTCCTCAATTCCAAGGAGAACTCTGGCTGCTACCGGTAGCTAAGTGTAATTATACATTGGCAAACAGATTCTAAAATCTAGAGAGGCATCTCCGAGGGAGGAGCTTGTCTCCACTGGATCTCTTCAAAGAGTCTTCGTGGTGCTGTCATGTAAGACCTGGGCTGTTCACCCAGTGGCTAGCAGTGGTGCAACCGCACTAGGCTCTCTGTAGGAAAAAGAAACGAGGCTCTCTGCTCCCATAAAAGATTGACAGTCTTGGGAACCTTGTATAGGACCATTAGGAATCAGAATCAATGCAATGGCACTGGGCTTATTCAAGGGATGTTTATGCCTGTAGCATATTCTTTATGATCATATGCTTTATGATCAAAACAATCCCGGAACCAGTAACTGGCTCTTCTGTGTATGCCATTGGGGTTAACTTATCTCAACAGAAAGCTTATACCTGTCAGTAATTGCAAATAAAGGCATGAAATCTCAGGGAAAGGCTTTTTGTTTTCTTTTACCTTGTGCCTTAAAAAAGGAACTCTGGTGGCATAGTGGTTATGCATAGTGGTGGCATAGTGGTTATGTCTCCCTAGCTTCTCCTCGGGAGAAAGATGGGGCTTTCTACTTCCATAAAGAGTTACAGTCTAGGGGTTGAGCCCCGGTGGCACAGTGGTTGTGCGCGGGGCTGCGGCCCGCAGGGTTGGCAGTTCAAATCCAGCAGCAGCTCTCCAGGAGCAAGGCTAATCCTCCTACTCCCCTCAGAGGGCAGTGATGACCCCCCCCCCCCACAAAAAAGAAAAGAGCTACAGTCTTGGAAACTCACAGGGACTAATCGACCCTGTCCTATAGGATTGCAGTGAATTGACATCTACTCAATAGCAGTGAATTTTATTTGAAAGAGGAGGAGCAGAGAGAGTCACTTAAATGTTAAAATAACAGCAAGTCATTGGGGAGAAAAAGGGGAAGCTGATGTCAAAGGATCCAAGAAGTAAGATAATGTTTCCAAATTGTTGATGCCAACAATTGTACATGTCCACTTGGTATAATGGATGTGTGGGGTGTTATATGTCAGAGCCCCCAATAAGATAATTGACTAAAAAAACAACAACAAGTAATTGAATACTTCTATCTCAATATTCTGCTGCCCAAATCATCTTGAACAGGCCATGGATTGGCATTTGTCCACTCTGGGGGCAACATGGTTGCTGTTTAGGTCAGAGATCATTCTGCTCCCATTGTCTAATGAGACCTCTGTTATAGACCCAGCCTCAAAGCAGGCACTTTACAAAGGGGCAGAGACAAGGGGGGTGAGGGTGAGGGAGAGTACTGCTCACTGGTTTCATCAGCATATAGGCCAGAGATTTCTCTTTCATGATTTCATATACTTCCCTGTATTTGCTTCTGTGGGTTCAAATACATTCCCTTTCATCTCTCTCACCTGGCACCCGAAAGATGTGAAAAGTAAGCTGCCTTGCTGTGTAATGAAAATTAATAGCGTGACCTCCAAACACAATCGAAAGAAGGTTCTTTGACTTTAGGGAGAAGACCTGGACTAGGAGTCCCCTGAATAACAGGTGTTTCCATGTGTTTGGATAGAAGTCCATCTGCTAGGTTAGGAAGCCTGCTGGGCGCAGCTGATGGACTGAGACACTGGGGTGTCACTGATTAATACATCACATGAAATATGTTAGCATCATAGTTGGAGGAAGTGGTGCTGGGGTTACATGGAGCTGAAATTAAAAGGGAAGATCGGTAACTTGTTCCTTCTGCTTCTTGTGGCGTAGTGTGAAGTTTAAAATATTTCACTTCTAGAAGTTAATGGCTTCCACTCATTAATTACTGACTAAAACCATAAAACTTGTGACTTTCTCTTTTACACTAGGAAGATAAAATGACATTAATCTTTCAAAATGCAAAATAGAATGAAATCAAGGAAATAGCCTAGCTATCTCCCCCCCAAAAAGGTTAGCTTTTGAAAAAAAATTTTAATTGTGAATTGGGTGAAGATCAGTTTGCATTCAACAATTCACACTCATCTTGGGTCACCTTCCTGAGTGCAATCTATCTGAAAATAGGCAATCTTCATAAAAGAGTCTTCCAATTGATCACAAGGATCAACAGATAGTCCCCTCCCGGGGGAATGAACAATGGAAAAGTGGGTGAAGAGTGACAGAGGACAATGTAAGATGTGAAAATAATAATCTATAACTTATAAGAGTTCATGAGAGAGGGGGGCCAGGGGAGGGAAGAGGGAAAATGAGACCCTGATACCAAGTGTTCAAATAGAAAGAAAATGCTTGAAGATGATGACAGCCAATGTGCAAATGTGCTTGACACGAGGGATGAATATATGGATTGTGATCAGAGATCTAAGTCCCCCCCAATAAAAGTATTTTTTAAAAAAGACTTCCATTCTAACCCTGACATATTATACAAAATCAATATTCTTTTTAATAAAATCAATATTATTTTTAATGAATGGAGTATGAATTCAAAATGCTTTACTTTGTCTTGACTTTCTTTGATGGATGTTTCTGTCTCATGGGTGCTCTTTCCTTGTATAGGAGAGTGGGGGTAGAGGTGTTTGCAGTCACTGTGCATCTTTCTGAAATTGGTGTGTGTTATCTGAGTGATACATTACCACAATATCTTTCAGGCAAGCTGGCAAATTACTAGCTGAGTTCTCCATCTTGAATACAAGTGACAGAAACTGGAGGAAGTCCTTTATAACTATGGAGGTATGGGGGGGGGGGAGTTCTCATTGGATTAGCAGTTTCTTTTCCAAAAGGAAAGTCCCATTTAAATACAGGCAATAGACTGGGGACCATATATTGAGTGGAGGGAGCAACTGGGACTGTAATAAAGTGGTAGCTCTTGGTAATCTATAGTGGAATTTGAGGCCCCCCCCCAACCCGGTTTTCTGTATTTTCCCTTGTCCCATCTTGTCAGTTCTCAAAGAAATTGCACAGGTGTAGAGTTGTCTGTCCTGTTGCCTCCCACTCATGATGACTTTACATATGAAAGAACAAAGCATTGCCTTGTCCTGTGCCATCTTTATGGCTGTTGGCCAATATGTTTGAGTGAACTGTAGTGGACAGGTCAGCTTCAACAATGTGCCAGTTGTCCTAGAGACCAGACCATCCTTTGCAACACTGTCATTTTATGGACATTTGTAGTGGGTTCCAGCTTTGAACTCAGGCCAGAGTTGACCTTTGTCCCCTTGCAAAAAGCACAGGATTTGGAATCAGATGCTAGGGTTTGGCAAAGAGGGAAGGAATTTGTTCAAATGTGTCCTACGCTCCAGTCTGTTCAGTCTAATGGGCCCCTAGTAGCAGCCCTCGGGATGTGGAGTAGGGGACAGGAAAGAGAAAGGGCCAGGCAGCACAGTCCAAACACAGTCCCTGGGAAGACCCAATTCCAGATAGCGGCACAGAGGAGCTCTTCTAGCTGTGCCAGTGGTGTGTCCAGACTTTGTAGGGAAACCACATCTACATAAGAAATGCTGGCACATTACTGATGCCTTCTTTGAAATTCCTCCACTTGTCTGTCCATTTGCCATACTCATTTGGTTTACTGTGATGCTGGAAGCTGATATTGGACAAGGAGAATCTCCCATAGTGGATAGGTTGCAGCAGGGCAGCCATATGAACAGGGCCTAGAAAGAAGGGCCTGACAATCATCTTCTAGGGGAGAAAATTAGCCAATGAGAACCTTATGGATAGTCGTGGAAGTGAGAATGGTGAGGTTTGTGTCTCATTTATTTGGGCATTTATATCAGGAGGGACCAGACTCTGGAACAGGGCATCATGCTTGGTAAAGTCAAGGATCAGTGGAAACGAGAAAGACCCTCAATGAGGTGCAGTGACACAGTGGTTTCAGCAATGGGCTCAAACATAGCAACAGTTGTAAGAATGCCAAAGGTCAGGGCAATGCTTTCTTCTGTGGTTCATAAGTGACCAGACGTCCCACTTTTTAACAATTTAACAAGGTCCCGTGGCATTTTAAAATTAAAATAAATTATTACAATACTGTTTTTGCATTCTATGAAAATTTTTGTTGCTCCATATAGACCAAATTTTTAATCAACCCCCCACCCCCATCAATAGTGTCCCGCTTAAAATCTGGTTATTTTATATAGGGTCACTATGAGATAGAACCATTGGACAGCGAAAAAATGCCAGCTGTTGTTAAGGGAGCCCGATTCCACCTAAAGTCTGCCCCATTTTTATAGGGTTAAAGGATCATTAAAATTAGATTAAAAAATCATTCTACAAACAACCCAAAATGCGTGTAAGGTGTTACATACATCTCACCAAAGTGAAATGAGATCTGAAATGTGCCCAGAGAAGGTGTGTTTGCACCAAAGCCAGTGATGGGAGAGCAGAAATGTGACCATGGCTCAGTGCACGTGCCTGCTGTTGGCAGTGAGAACATGGGGGGCTGCGGCAGCTGTCCTGACAAAGGAACCTTGCCTGTCTGTCTGCGCGGGAGAGTAAGCAAAAGTGATTTATGAGGGCCTTTTGAAGAAAACACGTCTTCTGGAAAACAAATGAGAAGCAATCAGTGAAATCGCTGTGAATAGTGCACATTCCCATCCAGGAGAAAATCCCTCCAATGTGTGTGAGAGAGAGAGAGCAGTAGATGAGGTAACTTGAGGTCACTGCTCATCTCGGGCTCCTTGTATGAAAATTAGGTAGGTGTCAGCTCTATTTTTCAAACCTAGTTTAATTGTAGCTGCCAGTGACTTAGTTGAAAGCAGACAACAAAAATCCCAAAGAGAAAACAGCCACCGAAGGAGGGTCTCTCAGCCATCTAGCTCCTTTATGTTTAGAATACTAGAGATGTCTCAATTGCTTTTTCATGTGACAGTGATTTTTAATAATCCAGACTGTGGATACTGAGATCTAAGAGGCGCCATCCACTAGCAGGAATTTCTGGAATATCACAAAAGATGTGTCTGCCTGATACTGCATTCAATGTCTAATAGAGGAAATACAGAGCTCATCTCGTGTCGTTTTGTTCTGTTTTGTAAAATAGCGGACCTTCCATGAGCAGAGTAGGCATGTCTTTCTCTCGTTTCTCTTGTCTTCTCCTGGAACAGTTTTCTTTCCTGCCACCACCAGCCCATATGACCACTGGCAGAGCCTACGTGTCCTTGTCAGGGGCCTCTGATGTGGATCCATGGCGGAGTTGACCCTACGTAACCAGAACCAAATCCTGCTGGATCCTGGACCATCCTCCCAATCCTCGCTCCGCTTTAGCCTGCTGTTGCTGCCATCATGGCAATCTATTTTGTGAGGACCTCCCTCTTTTTCATTGGCCGGCTAATTTATTTCCCTGTTTGATGCCCCTTTTCAGGAATTAGTCTCTCCTGATAACATGTCCAAGGAGTCCTGGTAGTGTGAGGGATTACACATCAGACTGCAAACTACACAGCAATCCAAATCCACCAGGCCTTCCATGGGTGAAACATGAGATTTTCTGCTCTCCTAAATATGTACAGCCTCAGAAACATTAAGAGACAATTCTACTCTGTTGTACTATATAGGGCGTCTATTAGGCATAACCAACTTCATAGCCGTGAGCTTGTTTTTGTTTGGGATAACATGTCCAAAGTATGTGAGATAAAGTCTCTCCATCCTTACTTCTACAGAGCATTCTAGTTGCACTTCTTCTAAGACAAAGGTGAGTTCCCTCTTCTGAAAGTCCAGGGTATAGCCAGTATTCTTTTCTAACACCAATTTTCAAAAGTGTTAAATTTTCTATCTTCCTTACTTGTAATCCAACTTGCTTATGAGGTGATTGAGACTACCTTGAGTCCAGTGGACCTCAGTCCTTGAGGTGATATCTTTGCTTTACAAAAGTGTTTTGGGCTGAGCCCCAGTGGTGTAGTGGTTGTGCGTGGAACTGCGGCCCACTGGGACGGAGGTTCAATTCCAGCAGTGGGGCTGGGCTTCCTACTCCCACCACCGGAGAGCAGTGATGCCCCAAAAATAAATAAATAAAAAAGTGTTTTGTTGCTGTTTTATCCAATGTAATCTGTTATCTGGTTTCTTGATTACTGCTTCCAAAGTTGTTGATTGTAGATCAATTTCTATTTTCCTTAAAAACTCCTATTTCATCCACTTATCATTTATTGATTCATTTGTGAAGATTTTTGTTTTATTTTGAGGTTTTTAGAAGACAGCAGTCTTGAATTTTCATCAGGAAGTCCTTGGATGTACAGCAAACATGGTTGTGACATCTGCGTCAATCATGTTATTAATGTCTTCCTCCAATCCTAATATCCTCCTTTTATTCATAAAGTACAGCTTTTCTACTATTTGTTTAGCATACAGATTGAGCAAGTATGGTGACAGGATACAAACCTGATGCAGACATCTCTGTATTTTAAACCATACAGTATCTCATTGTTCTGTTCATACTGTTGTGCAGAATATGTTCAATCATTTTTGTCAACATCCTATTTCAAGAGAGTTTAATCCTCCACCTCCCTTATTTGTTATCCAGCTCTTTCTTACGTTTGAGGTGATCAAAAACACCATGGCTTGGGTCAGGCACCTCTTAGTCTTCAAAGTGACATCATTGCTCTTCAACACTTTAAAGAGATTTTGTGCAGATTTGCCCAATGCACTATGTCATTGGATTTCTTGACTGCTGCTTCCATGAATACTGACCGTAAGTCTGAGCTCGATGGAATCCCTGACAGCGTCCTCTGTTGATCATGGTGTTGTCAATTGTCCGATTGTGAGGATTTGGGTCTTCTTGCCATTGAGTGGTCATCTTCACCTCGATCTTCACCAGCAAGTGTTTCAAGTCCTTCCCCCTTTCAGCAAGCAAGATTGTGTCATCTGCCTGTCTTCGGTTGTCAAGAAGCCTTCTTCGGGCTGAGCCCTGGTGACATTGTGATTGAGTGCGGGACTGCAGCCCACTGGCCTGGCGGTTCAAATCCAGCAGCAGCTCTCCAGGAGCAAGGCTGGGTAGCTCCCATGACCACCAGAGGGCAGTGATGCCCCAAAACAACAGCAGCAACAACAACAACAAAAGACAAAAACAACCAAAAAAGTCTTCTTCTATCCTGGCACTGCGTACTTCTCCATATAGAATACCTGATTTAAGGTCTATAACAGTTAGAAGGAAACAAAGGAGCTTGATTTTCTATTCAAAGCTTATTCTGCATACTTCTAAAAACCTTTTCCTTAAAACTGTCTAAGTTATGATCAATGAAAATAATAGCCAAGTTCTTTAAGTGTTGAAAAGATCTCTGAAGCGATATCAGCCACTTGAAATTTAGCTGTGAAAAGCTTTATGAAACTCACCCACGCTTTACCTCGTTGGGGAAAATTAATGTATGAGTTGATAAATTCTACCCACTTAATTATTTTAACTGAATCTGTTACCCCTTACAGATTGTTATTTATTGCCAGAGGTAATGTTCCTTCCGGAAATAATAGGTAGAAAACAGCCAGAAATTACTAGCCACAGGAGAATATTGGATTATGGATAGGGAACCTTGGAGAGTTAACGCTTTCGATGGGCTACCCCACCCCCACCCACACTTCCACCCCAGGGGGTTTAGCCCTCTCTGCAGTCTTTCTTTCTGTTTCCTTCTGCAGGCTTGCTTTACTGTAGTCAGGGCAGTCTGGCCTCTGGTGAAATGTGGATAGATAAGAAAAGATCAACAATATTCAAATTCAGTCAGAAAATTATCAATTGTTGTGAATATAGGCCCTGCATATTGTCCAACAGTCACAT
>PVJH01017987.1:0-46296 GCA_004026705.1 Nesogale talazaci
GTGTCAGATATGAGCTAATATTGGACTTATGACCTTGTACTGGACTGGGTTGATGCTTTCTCAATGTTCCATTCCTTTTGTATATAAGTCTCTCCCTTATGTACATATGTGTGTTTTTGAATTTGTTTCTCTAGTCTACCCAGACTAATACGTAACCCCATATCATTTATTTTTACTTTGATCCATATTCTTTCTTTCCTTTATTGTAGAGTTCACGTGGTTGCCTTCTTTCAGTTCTTGAAGGTGTTGTTTTAGGGTGTTGCCTTAGAATTTGTCCTATTTTTTTCATGCATGTTTGATGGCTATAAATTGACTTCCAATTCTTGCTTTTGTCTCTCCCAAAGTTTTATCATGTTGTGTTATCTTTCTCATTTGTCACAAGGAATTTAGTAAATTTTCCTACTTCAATCTATTACTCAATCACCTTTGGATATTATGTTGTTCTATCTCCATGTGTCTGTCTTTATGCATCTGCTTGTTTTATTGTTGATTTCTAATTTCATAGTATTTTTGTCTGAGAAGATTGATTGTAGGACCTCATTAAAAATAAAATGTTGTGTCATGCTCTATGGACTAATATGTGGTCTATTCTTGAGACTGTTCCATTTGTGTTGGAGATGAACGTATACTGTGCTTTTGTTGGATGGAAAGTTGTGCATATGTCTCTGAAGTTAATTTTGTTGACTGTATTGCTTTGCTCTTTTGGGTCCTTATTGAGATTTCTTCTGGCTGTTCCATCTTTAATTGAGAGTGGCATATTGAAGTGTCTGATTACTATTGCCCAAGTGTATATACCATTTTTCAACTCTATGAAGATTTGATTGTTGGATTTGGAGGATTTTCACTGGGTACATATGTTTATCATGGTTATTGTTTCCTTGGTTATGATGTAGTGTCTGTTCTGGAGTTTTATTACACTGTTTGCCTTGAAGTATACTTTCTCAGAGGTTCATGTTTCTATCCCATTTTCTATTGGTTTTTGTTTGCTTGGTATGCTTTGGTCTAGCCTCTGATTCATAGTCTGCTCATGTCTGTGCTTGTGAGGTGTATTTCTTGTATGCAGCATATTGTTGGATTTGTTTTCTTATCTATCCTGCTACTCTCTGCCTCTTTACTCGTGCCTTTGGTCAATTACCATTCAACAAAATGATTGATAAGTATGACTTTGCTACTGTCATTTTGCTTTATATTTGAGCATGTTGGGTGATAGTATGTGTGTGTGTGTGTGTGTTCATTGCTTTTGAAGTTGCTCTTTGCGTGTTGGCTTCTGCAAGGAATTGTCTTGTAAGTTTGTCAGGATTGTGTATTGTTGCTTTTCGATTTTAGTACCCTATGAAGTAGTCTTGTTGTGGTGGATTTTTTTTGTCAAAAATTCTGTTAATTTCTTCTTGTTTTGAAACTTCTACATTTCCATCATATTTGTTATATTTTTGCTGTGTATAAGGTTCTAGGTGAACAGTTTTTCTTTTTTCTTCAGGAATCCCTCTATGTCACTCCTCCATTGTTTTGTTGGCTGCAGGGTTTCTGTTGAGAGATGTGAGGGTATTCTAATTGCTGACACTTTGTATGTAATGGTTCTTTTTCCTCTGGATGCTCTAGAATTCTTTTTTTGTCATTGATGTTAGCTATTGTGTAAGGCAGAAACAAAACCTGGTCGTTTAACATTTTACATGTGTATGAATATAAAAGGATAATATTTTAATATTTGGAGTACCTTTCTCAAAAGTCAGTGGTCTGGTTGCAATTGTTTTTATTTCTGGATTTTCTGTCCTGATCCATTGTTTCGAGTATCTATCATGCCAGTATGAGGCAGTTTTGTAGAATTGTGACTGTATAGTACATTTTCAGGTCAGGTAGTGGAAGGCCACCTACTCTGTTCCTCCTCTTGAGGAGTTCTTTGCCTATCCTGGATTTCTTCCCTTTCCATATGAAGTTGGTAATCAGTTCTTCCATTTCTTTGAAGAATGATGTTGGAATTTGCATCAGAATTGCAATGAATCTTTAAAAAATCCTTTTATTGGGGGTGCATACGACTCATCACAATCCATACATAAGTTCATTGTGTGTCAAGCCCATATGTACAACTGCTGCCCTCATCATTCTTATAACATTTGCTTTCTATCTAAGCCCTTGGCATTGGCTCATTTTCTTCCTCTCCCTCCATGCAACACCCCCATAAAACCTTGAAAATTTATAAATATTACTATTTTGTCATATCTTATACTGTCTGAGGTTTCCCTTCACTCACCTCCTCATTGTCCATACCCCAGGGAGAAGACCATATGTAGATCCTTAAAATTGGCTCCCCCTTTTGACCTCCCTTTCCCTCCACCCACCTGATATTGCCACTCTCATCACTGGTCCTGAAGGGATCATCTGCCTATGCATACAGCTTCCATCTGGCCAGTGTACACCTTCTGGTGCAGCTGGATTTGTAAGTTAGAATTGGGATCATGATAGTGGGAAGGAGGAAGCATTGAAGAACTAGAGGAAAGTTATAAGTTTCATCATTGCTACACTACACTCTAACTAGTTTGTCTTTTCCCTGCATCTACTCTATAAGAAGTTCATTACCTACAGATGAGCTTTAGATCCCCAACCTGTAATCCACCTCATTTACACTAATAAAACTTTTAGTTCCTTGATGCCTGATAACTTCAACACCTTGTGGTCACACAGACTGGTGTGCTTCTCCCAATTGCAATGAATTTGTAGATTGCTTTAGGTAGTATTGACATTTTCACTATATTAACTCTTCTAATTCACAGACATGGAATATGCTTCTATTTGTGCAGATCCCTTTTGGAATCTTCTAGTAATGTTCTGTATTTTTATTCGTACAGGTTTTTTTTTTTTTGGTTAGGTTTGCTACTAATTACTTTAGCTACTGGAATGGTACTGGCTCCTTGATATCTTTTTCTTTCTTCTGATTACTAGTATATAGAATTTCAACTGATTTCCACACATTAATCTTGTATCATAATACTTTACTACACGTCTCTACTTTTACCCAGAAATCCTATTGTGGACCCCTTTTGGATTCTCAATATATAAAAAACATTATGTCTGAAAATAGTGAAAGTTTCACTTTTTCCTTACTCAATTGCACACCCTTGATAGCTTGCCATTATTTTAAGGCATTGGCTAGGACTTCTATATTGAATAGAAGTGGGGATAAGGGGCCTCCTTGTTGGCTTACCTTGTTCAGTGTAAATGCTATCAGCTTTCCTCCATTGAGGGTAATATATCCTATTAGATTTTCATATATGGCTTTTATTGTATTGTGGAACATCCCTTTTATTCTATCTTCTTGAGAGTCTTTATTAGATATGTGTTGGGTGTTATCAAATGTTTTTCTACATCAATTGTGCCCACTTATGGTATCAGGGTTATGCTGGCTTCATAGAATGAGTTTGGGTGTTTGCTATTTTCTTTCTGTGTTCTGCAAGAGATGTGCAGGATTGGTAAGGAATTCTCTGAATTCTTGAGAGACTCCTCTTGTGAAACATGTGGAGCAGGCTTATTTTTAGTTAGGAGTTTCTTGATGACCTTGGTTATTTCTTCTTTTGCTATGGGCTTGGGTTTATTCAAGTCCATAATGTTCATATATGTTAATTTGAAGAGAGTCTAATTTTCCCGGTATTTTTTCATGTCCTCCAAATTACTGAATTTGTTGGAATACAGTCTTTCATCTAAGTCTATATGTAATCTTTTTATTTGACTGGGTTCTGTGGTGACTTTCCTTGTCTCGTCGCTGAATCTAATTACTGACCTCTGGTCCTTCTTTCCCTTTGTTAAGTTTGGTAGTGGTGTGTCAATTTTGTTGATCCCTTGAAGAACCAACTATTTGCTCTGTTGGTTCTTTCTATTGTCTTCTGCTTTCTGGTTCATTTATCTCTGCCCTAGTTTATGTGACATCTTTTCTTTTGCTGTTAGAAGGATTCAGCTGTTGATTCTGTTCAAGCAGCTCCAGGTGCTGCATTAAGGTTCTGACTATACTCTCTCCTCTTTTTCCTGTGTGCATCTATTGCAATCAATTGACCTCTGATAACTGCCTTTGCTGTGTCCCATAGGTTTTCGTATGTTGTATTGTCCTTCTGACTGGTTTCTAGGAACGTCCTAATTTCTTCTCTAATTTGGGCTAATACATATTGGCTTTTGAGACATGTGATATTAAGTCTCTTTGTGTGTCTTTGTTGTTTTTTGTGTGTGTTTTTCCTTTCTATTGTTAACTTCATCTTTATGTAGTTGTGGTCATATAAGGTGATCTGAAGTACCTGTATGTGTTTGAATTTTCTCAAGCCTGTCTTCTGGTCTAGTATGTGGCATACTTTTTATTATGAGGTGTGTGCATCAGAGAAGTAGGTACTTTGTTTTGCTGTTCATTTTGGTTGGAGAGTTGTCCTCCCAGACATATGTATTGGGCTAGGAGATTTGAGGGAGACAAGAATTGGAAAGTACAGCGGGATCTTGAGGTCTTTTGCTAAAGAACAGATGGGACTAGTGATGTTCTAGGCCTGCCAGTGCCCAGTATCATGTTGCTCCATGGAACTGTGCCTGGACAAGTTCTACTACTCAGAGTCTAGTTAGGGTGTTATCTCAGAAGAAGAGTGATTGTTTTTGATGATTACTACTGGAATTTTGCCTATAGAAATCAGCTTTATCATTTTTTCCACTTTTCATACTTATCTGAAGCTATGTGTACTGAGTGTGTGTGTGAGTGACATAGGGGTTTCAATGACTTTGATATTTTGGAAACAGATGGTGTGGCAGTTACATAATCTTGTGTCAACTTGAGCAAAATGGTGGAGTCTAGTCCGTCAATCAGGTCACAGCTTGATGATCTCCTTTAGAGGTGTACCAGAGATAAATAGCTCACTGGAGGTCAGACACAGCTTCGCTGCTTCCCCTTTCCTGTTGTGGAGATACTCAGAGAGAGGGAGGAGATAGGTGGTGACCCTGCTGCCTTTGGGTCCACTAGGATCCTCAAGTGGGAAATACCTCGGTCCTTGGCTTTGCATGGGAAAGAAATTCACGCCAAAGTCTGGTTTGTGATCCAAGTGAATTTTTAGAAATTTTAGAAAGCATATAAGTGTCAGGAGTTACAGTTAACTGAACTCAGGCACCCTCATGGCCCTGTACACCCACACATGGCAGCCTCAGCCGAGAGAGAGAGAGAGAGAGAGAGAGAGAGAGAGAGAGAGAGAGAGAGACTCAGTCCAGTCAAGTGGAAGGTGGAGCAGCAGCTGGAAGAGTGTTGTGGTCTCCAGGGTCTTCCACTGGGAGATGTGGTTGACAATACTGGATGATCCCACTGGTGGAATGAAGCTCACCTGACCTATTTGGGCTCACCTAGGTGTACTGCCTCAGCACACACCCAGTCTCAGGGCCTGAATTGGCACATGCACGTTTAGCCTTTATTGGCTTCCAACTTCCCTTAGGGGGTTCCCAGACACAGAGAGGAACAACCCTTTATCTTGGTACCCAACAGACCTGGTAACAAATGGCTTGTGATCTTCCTGCATTTGACATTCTTGCATTTGTTGCCTGTGTCTAAAAAGGAACTTATGAACGAGTATCTGAAAATGGGCTAATGATATTTGATCAGACTTATGAACTTGATCTGGAATGGGCTGGGATGTTCTCTCAATATACAACTGGTCTTTTATATAAAGGTTTTTTCTATACACATGTGAGTATCGATGAATTTGTTTCTCTACTAAACCCGGACTAACACAGATGGCCAGGTTTTCAACTGAGGAATCTCTGAGTGTATCTGAACTTCCCACACTTTGGTTATTGGCTGAGCATTTAACCACATGCACCACCCAGAGACACCAAAGATTTCCCACTAGAAGTAAATGCATATGTCTAGGCATTACTTTATTTTTTCACGTGTCAGCGTGATGGAAAGTATAACACTGAATGCTCATTTTGTGTGTTGATCAGAAGATCAATCCTTCAGAAACTGATCCATAAACCTGAAAGAGAGCCTGGAGGTAGGGTAGTCATGGTCTTCTGTACCACTAATGCAAGGACAGCTTTTTGCTATGCTCCAGCAGAACCCTGACTTGGGGCACCACAAGGAATCCCGAGGAGACATTTTTACTGACTGCCACATTGGCTCTTCTGAAGCCAGAACTCCTTGCTTCTGAGAAACTCAGTGCAACTCAGGGCTGAGGGAGCTGGAGTCAGTGGGATGTGTTTCCTAGGGCCTCGCTCTTTCCGGATACCCACTTCAAACCATGGAGGCAGGGTTAGAAGAAACTCTGCAGATAGGTCTTTCATAAAAACATTTTAAATTGTTGTTTTGAAGAACATCTATAGTGAAGAATGCATCAATCCAGCAGTTTCTCTGTGTAGAAGTTGTTGGCTCTGATGGATGCTATTGGAGCTGTGCCAATATTCAAGCCCACTTCCTCATTAGATCTTCCTCAGTCACATGAACTCCCTGTCCCCACGCTTCCTCTCTACTCACCCTCAAAGTCACTCTTGCTAATTTGATTTCATAGAGTTCCTCTCAGAGCACAGAATCACCTCCAGGTGATCTGCTCGATTAATTAAATTGAACTTGGTTTTGCCAGCTTGTTTTTCACCAGCGTTTTTAACTCTTGACGCTGTCTCAGGTGTGGAGTCCCAGAACAAGGATGACTTCATGAATTCTTACTCACAGAAGTGACCAGATGAGGTTGGACAGAAAGGATGATAAAAAGAACGGGCCAGGGACCCTGCGGTCCACAGCAGCATTGGGTGCAGATCAGTATATATCTGGGGCTCCTCCTTGATTCTAGCACCTGTTTAGCAACTTCCAGTCCTGTCCTAGGGGCAAAGGGACAGAGAGCAGTCTCCTCCCTGCCCTTCAGAGACACAGCTTTTCCCTGCAGAAGGCTGACTTCTCCATCCTCCAGCTCTTCTCCACCATCACTGGGTCTCAGGGCTCAGTCTCAGGCTGGTTCTTCCCAGCTGCAATGCTCTCTCTGTTCTTTCCAGTTCTGCTCTGGAAGCTTCTACTTCATAAAACCAGGGAGAGCAAGCAGGAGTGCATGAGTCATATGCATCCCAGTGTCTACAGGGAGGGGGATCTGGTGCTCCGGGGCTTTAGTGGGCATTTTTTGGGGTAACCAAGCCCAAGCAAAATGTGACATTGGGTGAGTCAGTCTCTGTGTGTGCATGTGTGTATGTGAAAGGCAAACATGGAAATGAACTAGAGGTTCCGCCCTGACCTATGATGCACACACCCTTTTCCTGACCAGGATTGTTGGGTGCCACGGCGTCTGCGCTGACCCTCAGGGAGCGTGTGTGCAGAAGCATGACCTGCTGCTCCGACAAGCCCCCTCCTTCACTGGGGTTGGTGGCTTTGTGTCCATCATTGCAACCACTGTCTCCCACCTGCTCCACAGAAGGCTTCCCTCACTTTCATTGGACCCCCACGCCTCGCTTCACCAACCAGGATGCTCTTCCCCCCCTCTCAGAATCCCCCTTATTGTACCTCTCTTTTCCCTTTCTGACCTACTTTTCTTCTGAGTGACTCCTTTGGCCGCTGACGGCAAGGCCATCAACTGGAAACCCCTAAGCAGCCCCTTAGGAGAAATAGGTGGTTTTCGATCTCCTTAAAGAGGTGCAGTCTCAGAAACCCAAAGGGGCAGATCCACCCCCCCTGTAGGGACACTGTGGAACAGAATCAACTTCAGACAGTTTGTTTGTATGTTTTGTAGGCGAAAACCCACAAACTTGTTGCTGTCAAAAAAACCCGGAGCCTATTTCTTGAATGGTGGAGGTGATATGCACTTGGGGTTAAAAATAATGTATCTAGGCAGGAGTTTAGTGCTCAAGGACAGGATCATCAAAAGCACATCATCTCGACTGTGAGCCGTAAGATGGCTTCTTCTGGGGCTGAGCTCGGGTGGCGTCGTGGTTGAGTGCGGGACTGCGGCCCACTGGGTTGGTGGTTCAAATCCAGCAGCGGCTCTCCAAGATGACTTCTTCTGGGTGAGGAGTCCTGAAAATGCCTTCTTAGAGTGACCGCTAGGCCTGTCTCCCAGCAAGCTCTTCAGATCCCTTTGAGAGATGTCAGAAATAACCAAAGCGCAGGATAACCCGTGAGCACTGGTGTGCAGGTGTGTGCATGTAAGCTGTGCTTCTGCTCAAAGCCAGGGGCAGATTCCCAAACAAGTAGATGAGCCCATGTTTATTTGTGCTGACTTCCACATCTATACTGAAGAGATTCACACATTTCACCACATATTTTTTTTTAAACATGTGAAAGTGTAAGCTACCGGATATTATGCAAGCACAAGTAAACCTGGTGCTATCTTGCTTATTGGGTTCTGTGTCCTGGCTGAGATTTTAACTTGAAAAGTTATTGTCTTTGTAGGCAAGTTCTCTGATTATTAGAGGGAGATATGCCACTAGTTATACAGGCAGAATATTTTATGTGGTAAAATCACGGTAAATGTTTTCTTGATTAGTGGGTAATTAACACTGGCTAACATCCTGTCATTATATAGTCTGGTATAATTCCCTTTCTTCTGGAGCAGCCTGTGTCATCAGCCTGGTCTAGAAATGTATATTGCCAACATTTCTAGGATACTTTCTTCACTGTCAAAGGCTGTCTGAAACCCTCAAGCCACTTCTCTCCTATTATCTTTAACTTTAAACCATCTAAAACCACCCCCATGAAGTGCTCATTGAAGATAAAATGGTTTACCTTAATAGATAACCCTTGAGCACCGTCGTGATGGAAACAACTTTCTGTGACACGAAAGTGACAACGACAACTTGAAAAGTTACTGGAGTAGCTTAGGAGGAAACCTGTGTAAGTCAAAGGTGGGAGAACAACCTGGAACATGCAGGAGAGAGTTTGCAAAAGTGAAAGGGTGAAACCAGTATCACAGAGCTGTCCATGTAGAACTTGTTGCTGAACGTGCTGTAGGACTGCAAACTGATTCACCAAACTGATGAAACCATTTACTACTCATGCAGGCTTCTCCAAGTTTTCTCTGCTTGCTCTGTGCCCTGCCTGGCATCAGTGGCATCAGTGTATGGAGCACAAATATTTGCTTCATGCATCTCTTCACTTCTCCTGGCCTTGATGCACTTTTCTGTGGGGTTCCTCCATGAATCACTGCTTGACATGCTGCCACATTTGTAGCTGTGTTATTTCCTTTTTAGGACATTTTGTCAATCTATCTCTCCAATGAACTCACTTGTTCCTAACATTAACTCACTCTGGGAAATCTCCCTCCTTCCTCCCAGTCCAGTGTTGTATGTGTGGACCTTCTGAGACTTCAGGAACACCAGGCACATAAGCTCCAGATGTCCAAACCCTTAAGAAAGACTGCAATCATGTGCACAGAATATGACTCGTCTGAGACAACATGCCTCATCATTCCCTCTTGGTTTCGGACAGGAATGCTTCAGAGGTATTGCAGGTTCTGTTCCAGAACGCCACAAGTAAGTGAGTCACTAGACACTAGACTGTCATGTACTATGTTGTGCAGTACAATGGATGATGTTTAGAAAAAGGATTTGATCCGTGGAGCGTTGCTGCAGTTCTTCCATCTGGAAAAAGCACAGTCTTTGTGAAATCCGGAAAAAGAACCCTTTATTGGGGTTGAAGTGTACCACAGCACTTTTATTTGTAAAACTGCATCTTTATTTTTTGGCCGTATACAGGTTAAAATATATGAGCTATAGTTATACTCGGGTCTTTTATTTATGTCTTTGAGGCGATTAACAGGAGTCCCCACCTGCTGCCCAACATATCCCTGCCTTACAGGCTCTACAATGCTTTTCCCAGTGATGTCTGGACACTGGAGAGTGAGCTGGCGTGGTTCTCAGGTGGGGACCCCCCTATTTCTAATTACACCTGCCCCAGTGACACAGAGAACATGGATGTCACTGCAGGAATCACTTTGAGTTCCCATTTCAAGCTGGAGCACTGCTGGAGGTCTAAATAACACCACAGGTAACACTACCGGGGAGCAGAAATGTCCTTTCTCCGCCCAGTTCTCCTGCCTCTGAAGTGGGAGAAAAGGGGAAGCAGCTACTGCTGATTGTTCCTGGTGGTGTTGGATTTGTTGTTTTTGTTAGAAAACTGGGACAGGTTCAAATCAACTAGACTTGAAAGGCTTTTCAAACTACAGCACAAGTGTTTCTAGAAATTCTGTTGCTCACATCCTCCCAAAGGATGGAACAATGTGATCTGGAACAGGCAATCTGTCCTGAGAAAGCTTGTAGAAGCAGTCCATGATCTCTGATTATTATTTTTCATGAACTTTTGAAAACTTCCTCATATTTACTTTACATTTCATTGAAATATTTGTAGCTAAACATGTGCTGAGGGCATATGGGAATTGTTTCATTTCCTAATTCTGTTGTGAAAATACCACAACAATAGTTTGTAGAAAAGATATTTCTTTTCTTTTTTTCTTTTGGCATCACTGCCTCTGGTGGTCGTGGGAGCTACCCAGTGCTACTTCTGAGAGCCGCTGCTGGATTTGAACCACCAAGCCCGTGGGCCGCAGTCCCACACTCAACCACTTATGCCACCGGGGCTCAGCCTGACATTTATTTTCTTACAACAAAACCTACTAGTGTGAATTCAGGACCCCTGAACAGGCTGGAACTCTAGCAACCGTGGGTTGTGGCAAGTCCAGTCTCTTTTTTCCCCCCTCTGTGATACATACATACAATGAGATACTATGCATCACTGAAAAGTAGGGATGAATGCATGAAGCATATCACTACATGGAAAGAACTGGAGGACATCATGTTAAGTGAAGTAAGCCAAGTGCAAAAGGACAAGTAAAACATGAGTCCGCTGAGGTAAATTAAAAAAATAGGGAGGGAGCATAGAGAAAAGGCTACTGTATATAAAAATTAATGGTGTGAGGTCCAGGTAATAGGGTGGGGGCCAAACCAAGTCCAGGGCTACCTATGGTAGCCAACTATAAAGGGGGGGGGGGCAGAGATAGTAATGTGTGGCAGGGGAACAGGGCATTAATCCACGCAAGGGGAGGATATTGCTTATATACCCACAGGGAAAGAGGGACCAGACTTAAGCCTGGTGTTCTAGGACATGAGTGCAAGTGTGATGGCAATGGAGTGGGGAGCCAGTGGAGGGGTCTGAGAGGCCAGCTCCAATTCCAACCCTATGGACAGCCACCCCTCCCCCCCAGAATTTACTTTAGTGGACAGCACTGAAGTTCAGGGGAGAGGGACATGTTTGACCTGAGTCCACGGGAGCAAATGAAGGGGGAGGAGAGAGAGTGGAGCACCAAGCCTTAAGGACGATCACACCACTCAGAACAGCCAATGCACAGAGAGGACCAGATGGCCAGCTCCAGGAGGAGACACGACATCTCTTGTTGACCCAAGGCCCTGGGGGCCAACACTAGAGGCACAGTGTCGGGATTTCAGATGTCTGCCCCTACTACTCAGAGGATAACACTAAGGTTGTGCAGCAGAAGGAGCAGAGCATAGAGTTATTGAGGGAGTGCCAAGGATATATTTGGAGGCCAGGGTGTAGAATCCCATAGGACTCAACTGGAGGTTACTCCTAGAGGTCAACAAACAGACCTTGAACTATTTACAAGTTTTGCTTTATTATTATTTTATCTATATATATTTTCTGAGCAGTTCTCTTTCCTGGAGTCGTGGTTTTACTTTGTTGCTTCATCTTGCAATGTCTTGCATTTTTTGTACATAGTATCATCTCTGCAGGTCTATCTAGATAAGATGGGCTGGATGATCAATCTGGAGGAGATGATGATGGGACTGATGGTATTGGGGGGATATTAGGAAGGGGGAGCGGGGGGAAAGGAGGTAGGATCAACCAATCCAGGGACAAGGGAACAACAAGTGATCCAAAATCAGTGGCTAGGAGGGAGTGAGAGGCCTGGTAGGGATTCATCAAGGGTAGGGTAACTGAGAGGAATTATGGAAACCCAAATGAAGGCTGAGCATGATAGTGGGACAGAAGGGGAGCATAAAAAGGAAATAGGAGGCAAGAGGCATTTATAGAGGTCTAAACACAGGCAAGAGCATAGGTGAACATGTCTATATATGATGAAGGGGAAAGAGATTTATGTGCACATATATTTAAGCTCAGTATTAAGGCAGCGAAAGGACATTGGCCCTTTACTCAAGCACTTCCTCAATGCAGGAACATTTTGTCCTATTAGATTGGCATTCCATGATGCTTACCTTCCCGACATGACCATTGAAGACAAAAGTGTGCCTATGCAATGGTGCTGAAGAAAGCTGATGGTGCCCGCCTATCAAAAGATATAGTGTCTGGGGAACACATTAAAGAGCGAATCAACTGGGGGTCCGTCTGCAATGACAGAAGAGTGGCATTTATTCGTGGACCTGAACTTCGTAACATGTGTTTGTCAACCCTTGCCATTTCTCATAGGCATTACAGCTCCTTAACATCCTTAATAAATGCCTCAATCATGGTTTTTGCCTGAGTTCCTTTGCAACCATTGCAATGGATATTAAAACCTAGGGGAAACTACAGAATGCTAAGTGAATGTGTATTGGTAGCATATAGATAGCTGCTCCTCTGATCATCTTTATATCACCTCATGTTTTTCCTGTGGAGCAGTTGGGGGGGGGGGTTGAAGAACCAAGTAGCCCAACACCTAAGTCACAATGCTGCTGGGGTTCTTCTTTCGTACTTTTTTCCTCTTGAGATTTCAAGGCTGTAAATATTTTGGGGGGGGAAGGAGGGCAATCACTGCCCTCTGGGGGGAGTGGGAGAACCAGCCTTGCTCCTAGAGAGCTGCTGCTGGATTCGAACCACCAAGCCAGTGGGCCGCAGTCCCGCAAGGGCTGTAAATTTTCATGGGAGCAGAAAACTTCTTTCTCTCCCAAACTGGCTGGAATTTCAAAGTGTAGAACTTAGTTGTCCAAAATGCAGCACACCACTCCAGCTGAACTCCTAAGTTCTTTAAAGCCTTCCTATTTAAGTGTATGAGGGAGAATGGAAGACACGGAGACAAAAGAAGCTCTCTTTCTTTTTCCCGTGGGATCACTTCCGAAGCTCTACAAGGGGCACGTTTACTCTGTTTTATTGCCTATGTGGTTTCCAGTGCTAGGCTCTGGCAGGGCAAAGCATTTGGAAATTGCAAGCTTTCTCCAGCTTTCTGAACAGTGGTAGGATAGCCAGGGACTATGTACTTATGGACCTGTAATACAATTCAGTGCACCATTCCTTACCTTCTCCTCAGAAAACCAGCCATCCATGTAAACATCTTCCTCTGTAGCCAGTGACAAACTGGCTAAATTTCTCCAAGAATGCTAAATTTCTCCAAAAGGCACC
Organism: Nesogale talazaci; assembly: GCA_004026705.1. Classification (NCBI taxonomy): domain Eukaryota; kingdom Metazoa; phylum Chordata; class Mammalia; order Afrosoricida; family Tenrecidae; genus Nesogale; species Nesogale talazaci. Next base: position 13,328 of record PVJH01017987.1, read on the forward strand.
CTCTCTATATGGCAGCAATGACTGAAATTTTATATCACTGGTGGTACATAAAACCTTACAGCAGGGCTGAGCCCCGGTGGCGTAGTGGTTGTGCGCAGGACTGCAAATCCAGCAGCAAGGATGGACCTCCTACTCCCACCACCAGGGAGCAGTGATGCCCCCAATACAAAAACAAAAAAAATAAAAAACCTTACAGCAATCTTTATAGATGGTTAGTTTCTTATAAAGGTAAACATACACCTACCCTATAATCCAGCAGTCCCACTCAGATGCATGGGGGGGGGGAAGCTTTAGGCTTGAATGTATATGGTTTTATTCATAAAAAGAGAAAACAGTCTTTTTCCAAGACAATACACAAACCAAGAAAAATGTATATATAATGAAATGTTACAATGCATCATAAATAATCTATCAATACATTCATCAATATGAAGTAGAAATTCAAGACACTACATGAAACAAAACAGGATTTAAAAATGACCAAGTGAATGAGTTTGACATAGACTTTTGGTGAGAGGAAGGTTTGAGTAAAAAGGGCCAGCACTAGGGATGCTTCAGGATGGAAAAGGTGAACTGTTGTGTAGTTTTCATTTGGTACAACTCACCTACTTGATAGTCAATACAAAAGAGAGACTATGGCTTATATCCAGAAGAAATTATTTTTAATTATTAAAAAGTTAATAAGCAATGACTAAAGAAAAACTGCTAATTAGGGATAATAGAAAGGACTATTGGAATCACTCTTTCACCTTCAGGAGAATCACTGTGAATGTGCTAGGTTTCTCTGTGAGACTATTAGTCTGTTGTAGAAGAGGGCCTCAAAATATATATGGGAAAATGCCATTCTCCACGATTTTTCCCCCCAATTATTGTTTCTTTCCAGTGTACCTTCTCACCTCAAGCAGTTGTGAGGAAAGTGAGGAATTGTATTCATTCTCTACACACACAAATCCTCTTTTACTGTGTGTTCTTTTGTGCTTCGTGAGGGAGGAGGAACTACTAAAGCCTTTCCTACATTTCTCACATTCGTATGGCTTCTCCCCACTGTGAGATCTTATATGGGCAGTGAGGTGTGAAGATTGAGTAAAAGCTTTATCACATTCTTTACAAACGTAAGGCCTCTCTCCATTGTGACTTCTGATATGTCTTAGGAGATTCGAAGAGGAAGAGAAGGCTTTCCCACAATCCTGACATTCATAAGGACACTTTCTACTATGCCTTCTTACATGATCAGTGAGGTGTGAGGACTGACGAAAGGCTTTCCCACAGTCTTTGCATGCATATGGCCTCTCTCCGCTGTGAGTTCTTATATGTCTTGTGAGATTCGAGTTAGAATAAAAGCCTTTTCCACAGTCCTTACAGTGATAAGTTCTTGCACTGTGCCTTCCTATGTGGCCAGTGAGGTATGCAGATGGACTGAAGTCCTTCCCACATTCTTTACAGTGAAGGTTCATGTGCCTACTGAGGTTTGAAGAGTAAGTAAATGCCTTCCCACATTCTTTACAGTCATAAAGTATCTTCACACTGTCATTGCTTAAATGCTTAGTGATATCTGAGAAATAACAAAAGTCTTTCTCGCATTCCTTACATTCACAAAGCCTCTCACCACTCTGAGTTTCTCTATATCTAGAAAGGTTTGAGCTAAAAAGAAAGGTTTTCCCACAATCTCTATGTTCACAAAGTCCCCCTCCACTGGGTGATCTTCTATGGTGAATGAAGCATAAGGAATGTCTACAAGCTTTGCTACATTCTTTACATTTGTAAGACCTCTCCTCATGGTTACTTTTGATAAGTCTAGCAAAATATGAGGGACAAGTAAAGATTTTTTCACATTCCTTACTCTCATAAAGTCGCTCTCCACTGTAACTGCTTATATTTTTGGTGAAGGGAGATGAAAATCCACAAGGTTTCCCATGGTCTTGACATTTATAAAGCTTGTTTGCAATTAGAGCTGTTACAGAAGGTTTTAGGTAAGAGGGACAATTGCAGTTTTCTCCACATGTCTTATCTCCAGGATCAGATGTGATATGGCACTTAAATGATGAAAGTGTCATGAAGGGTTCTTCGCACTCATGGTCTTCAGAAGGGTTTGCTCCAGGAGGCACACTCCTGTGTGTAATAGGATTTATAATCCAGGTGAAAGTGTTTCCAGAGTGATTGCCTCCATTACTTTTCTTTACTTTAACTTCTTTACTTTCTTGGAGAGTTTCTATATTGTATCCTCTATTAAAAACAGGTAGCATTCTGTTAGAATGAAATATGTCATCACTTCATAATTAGAGAAAACAGTGAATGTGTATTTTCTGCCCCAGGTTGTCTCATTATTCACAACTTGAATCATCTCCCAGAAGATAGTACCATTATTGCCATGATTTTTCTAAATAGTGGCATTTTCCAATAATGGTATACTAGTGAGGTATGTTTCAAGTTCTCAATATCCCACTCACATTTATGAGAACACTGTGCTGTTAAAATGACACAAACACAATTTTCGAGAGCTAGTTTATATACACACAAAATTTTTGGCACTATAACATTTTGTGATTGGCTACTTCAAGCCAAAACTATTCCATAAGTTAGTTATTTTCCCATAATTAAATATAAAATGAAAATATTCAACTTCTATATTTTATTTACACATGCATTATAATTATATTTATTATGTACTTTTAATAACATGGTGGCTATTGCATACTGTACAACACTTACCTATGTACACCAATTCTGCAAAATGTAGTTTCGTTTTGTTTTTTTGTCTTTTTTGGGCATCATTGCCCTCTGGTGGTCATGGGAGCTACCCAGCGCTGCTCCTGAGAGCCACCTCTGGATTGAACCGCCAAACCCATGGGCCACAGTCCCACACTCAACCACTTATGCCACCGGGGCTCAGTCAAATGTAGTTTCACTGAACATTCCTTTCCTCAACATGCTCTAGTGGGAACTGTTTCTTTCTTTCAAAAATACAGTTTTTATATGCGAGGACCTGAAAACCATTATGCTGAGTGAAGTAAGGTAACCACAAAAGGACAAGTATCGTATGACTGCACTACCTGAGAAGAAACACCAATTAAAAACATCTTAGGAACCAAGTCCCAAACAAAAGAGAAAGCTACATCACAGGAACCAACATGGAGACTCCACATTGACTGGTGTCGCTCCTTCAAGGGGAAATTGGGAGATGATCAAGCACTTGAAGCATTGAAGCAAGGCTGGGGGAAATCAAGAGCTCCATGCAACAAGAGAAGAAGCTTCCCAGAAATTCGAGCTAAGCCCAGGAGAGGCGACCATGTGCATTATGGAAGAACACTGGTACTTCCATTGGTGAGTGTCGTGGGTAACTGGGGAGAACTAATCACACAGCAGAAAGGCATGTAAACAATGAGCAATGCAGCATATTTTAGATACCTGGGTAGACAGGCACTATGAATTCACTTCTACCTTTAGTGAACCACACCAGGGAATAAGCATCAGGTTGATCATGAAAGCTGATCTGCTAGGCAGCAGGGTATAATGCAAAGGCTAACCCCAAAAGACTTAGGACAGAGGCCCAGTTGAATGAACTGAACCCTACCTCAAAGCTGTCCACACCCTTGGAATGAGAGCTGAGGTACCTGGATGGGAGAGGAAGCGGAGAGTGGACACACCAGGCTTGGGGAGCAGGGGTTATTGGATCTTGGGGAGAACCCCCAGCTCAGTGGTGTCCAATGGAAAGGGACCCAGGATCACCATACATGTCGTACCTCAATGCCCACCCTGCAGGGGCATGAGAGGTTGGGACCTGATTGAGCAAGAATCCACGTTTAGAAGAATTGATCCAGGAAGTCCCCCACTGGTATCCGTCCTCATACTTAGGGTCAATGGGGCCTGACTGAATGAGAGCTCAAACTGTGCAGGACAAAAATGCAAGGGTTGTGGCTCAAGGTGGAAAGGTACTTGCATATACTCCTCATACGGACAGTGTCTGGGGTGCTGGGTAATTGGGAGATTGATGATAATAGTGCAATCGACTTATACCCTGGAAAGGGGGGGGGAGGTGATTGATAATGCTATATCTCTTTGTTTATATGGGGTTTTGCTTTCCTGCTTATAGCTTGGTTATTGTTTTTTCTTTAGAGTTCCTTTGGGGTGAGTATCCTGTTTATTTGTTTGCTGATGGGCTTATGACTGTGATTGATGCAGCTAATATTATTGAGTGGTCCGTGGCAGTCATGTACTTATGTTAATTTAATGATTGAAATGTAGGGGAGGAGTCTAGCTGGTTAATCTGGAGATAGCCATTGAGTAGCCAAAGAGGCCTCTGTGTAGGCATGGCTTTCTCTGAGACTTATGGGAAATCTTGCGATATTTCCCTGGGTGAAGATGAGAAGCTATCTCCCCGGTTGTTGGAAGTTAGTCTCAGAGACGATTAATCATAGACAAGATGGCTGTGTCTGAGGAGCTGGAGAAGCCACATGACTTTGCCCTGATAGAGCCAGACCTCTGAAGTTGGAGAGGCCACATGGAGACCTCTGCCAGCGATGAGTTGCTTCTGCCACCACTGAATGCTGTTGATGAACCCTGAGCCCTGGAAACGAGGAGCCATGGGGAGACCCCTGCCAGGGCCGGGATTCTGTACCCACTGACCTGTGACTTCATGAGTCAGAAGGAGACATTATAGACTGGTATCGGGCATATGGGCTAATATCAGACTTATGACTTTGAACTGGACTGGGTTGGGATGTTTTCTCAGTGCTCCATCCCTTTTGTATATAAACCTTTTCCTTATATCCTTATGCATGTCTATGAATTTGTTCCTCTAGCTTACCTGGACTAACACATTATGGTACCTCAGGAGTGGGGTACTAGAGGAACAAATCATAAAATGGAAAGTAGAAGCTTGTTTGACTTGTGCCTCGTGGTATTGTTACTTCTTTGGCTAGACAGAATTTTCTGGAAAAAATATGGCAGTTAAAGTTTTGATTAATTTGTTTGGATACTGTCTTTGGTTATTTTATATATAAAATGAATACTGTTAATGTATATCTTGAGCTCAGGGGTAAAAACTGCCTTTTGAATGTCTCAGAACTTATACCGCTAAAGGACAATGGTTAAGAAGTTTAGAATGCCTGACGGAAAGCAGGGATCTGTTTTGAAGCCTTTAGAGACCTAATTCGATGTTTTTGTGTAAACAGTAGTTTAGATAAGTATATAGAAAAGCTTAATAAATATTGACGTTGACTGTTTTAAGAGTTAACTTTGATTTCTGACTGTGCTGTTTATACTGATTTCTTATGCCTGTTATTGTAAATATAAGGATGCATAGAAATGTTTATTGGGAAGTATGAAAAGAGTTCGCAAATTCAGTTCCCTCAAGCCAAACATTGACCTCTAGAGGGTTTAGGACTTAGTGTCAAAGACATCTCTGAAGAGATTAACCCCACCTTGTGCTTAGTTGGGGTTAGGGCACACCTAGAAAGACTTCTCTGAAGAAAGTAGCCCCACCCAGTCTTTGGGAGTATTCAGGATACTTGTAGTCTGAGAGGTCAGACTGACCGATAAAGAAGGATAGAGTCTATTTCTTGGAAAATCCTCACTAGTGATTATCTTCAGAAGCGAAGGAATCTGGAACCATGAAGATAACTCCTCTCTGGGTCTGAATGTTAAAGGAAACTTGTGGCAGGCTGAAATGCTTGTTAGGTGACCACCAGATTTACTGCTTGTCAGTGAAAGCAGGAGAAATGAGGCAATAAAGAGGCGGGTTGACTTTGGCCACTGACACCCGTGGACTTGGTTCACAGGAAATAGAGAAGACGAGAGTGGGTTGACTGGTCTGAAGTTTATGACCTAGCATGAGAGAACTAGGCATGGTGAGGATTTGTGATGGGATCTTGGTCTAAAGGGAAGACGACCAATGGCCACCATGGTGAGGCTAAGTGGAAAAGCCCACATTGAGTTGACCAGAACCCGACCAGAGGAAGAAAAGCGATTTAAGTCTGTGAACTGGTGTATAGCGTTGCTGACTTTATGGATGGCCTGTCCTGTTTGACTTTACTAATGGAAGCACACTTCACGAGTTTCCAACTGGAATGAAGATTCTTCACTTTCAAAGATATGATTGTTTCCTTAGAGCACTGAGTTGGTGTAAGTGGGCAATATAGAAATTAAATACCCCAAATGAGGGAATGAAGGCACTCTTATAGGTGGTGGAATATATATTCATAGGATTATAGGATCAAGGTGTAGGCACAGGATATCTTTGGTTTTGTTCACTTATAGAATGTTATTTTTAAATGATGGTGACACATGTTGAATTGTATGCACTTTGGTTTTATCCTGTTAGGTATAGATATGATTTCATTGCTTATTTGAAGGTTACATATGGTTCTAGAGTTATGTGAAAGTATAAAATTAACAAGGGGTGGTCTTGGCAAGTGGTGATTTGGGCATATTGTGAATGCCAAAGTAAACCTGAGATGTGTAAACCACAAGGACAAGCAGATGGGGTCTGGACTCCTACTTAATTCCAGCTCCCATTCAATAACAATTAGTTGTGATAACGTGGTCCTGGTTGATACTAACCTTCATGAAATGAACACTGAAGATAAGGGTGCTACAGCAAAGTGTGGTGAAGAAGGTAGGTGGTACCTGGCTATTAACTGAAACAGTGTCTGGAGTTTAAAGATTTGTACTCAAACAAGTAGCCACCTAGGTTAGGAGTCAACTAAGTCCACACAGAGGAAGCACACCAGCTGTGTGATCCCAAAATGACAATTACAAAACTGAAATATGGCAAAAGGTAAAGTATCAGCGCTGAAATTATAAACACCCAATTTGTAGAAGGCTATGGAAAAGTGGGAACCCCAAACCAATCTCTACAATATCTAGTCAGACTGAGCTGCTGCCAGATCCACTCTAGCATATCCATGAAGGCAAGAGTCTCAAATAGCTTTACTAGCAGGCAGAGGTCATTGTAATCTTGCATATGCTGAGTCAAACTCAATACTTGGCCAGATGACATTAATATAGACCCGAATTGAACTGGTCTGGGTGCAAGTATCTCTTACTTATACCATGAGAAAATGTATTCCCTGACTTTTTGAATGTTGATGGGGGTCTTTTCTTTCTTACACATTATTTGTACTTTGTTTTTATATTACTATTATTGCATCCTTATAACCTGACTTCTATGATGTTTAACTTTTTTTTTGTTTCTGATGGGTTCCCCAGTTTATGATCCACAGGAAGAGTGGAGACACAGTGACATAAGTGATAGAATGGTTGACAAGGATTCAGGGATGGGAAATGGGTAGTTGGGAGGGAAAGGAGATTTCAGGAATTAAAAATGAAGGCAGCAGAGGGGTGTTCTAAAAGTGATAGCATAATGATGGTATAATTCTCCTTGTTATGCTTGAAAGATTGAACTATTGAATTGCATATGTAAATTATGTGCCAATAGAACTTATAAATAGTAGTAAATAAATGAATAAGATATGGTCTTTATTTTCCTGAAAACCATAAATGTGATTCTAGTATGAAGCTCTGCTCAATATACCAAAAGAAATGTGAAGTTCTGTGCTGCATTCAGTTAAATTATCAATTGCCCACTCTTTGGCTTTTTGGGGGAGGAGATACTTATTTTATATTTTTTGAATAAATTATACTTTCAGTAAATTTTAAATGAATTGAATAAGGCAAAACTGATCAAAATGAAACCTACCTTTGAACATCATTTTATCCTTTTGCATGAAATATTGCCAATCACCAAATACCAGTCTGCTCGATCAATTCTTTTCACATATCTGTTATAATCCCCAGTGCAGATAGGCTTTACTACGCTGTGTGTGGATTCCATACAGGCATCAGAATATCTTGAGATCACTCATAATGGAAACAATGGGTCCTTTTAGAAAAGACATCATTTTCTTCTCTAAAGGTTCTTTGATTTTTCTTTTATTAATTTTGGCAAGTCCCATTTCTCCCTTATATCATCAGACTAGAATTTTTGCTTTTAATAACATCTGAGCAGTAGACACACTATTATAGTAAATGCCTTGGTAGGTATGAAGCCCCAAACCAAGAAAAAGCCCATAACATGGATAATGTCTTATTTTTTATCTTCATTGGAATAAATCTCAAAGATGCAATTGTAATCAGCCTTGCTTTTACAAAGCATCCTCACTAAACTCCCATATTTGATTACATTAATTTTTGTGGGACTATACATTCTGAAGCTGATATGTTCTATTTCTTCCTTCAGTGATAACTGCTGTTTTGGTGTGTATATATAAAGACTGAAATTTTGAAATACAGTGATTCAAGAGAGGCATGACTTTGTGAAGTTTCTTTTTGATAGATGCTGTGTTAGTCTGGGTAGACTACAGAATCAAATTCATGAGCATGCAGATGTATATTAGGGAGAGGTTTATAGCCAAGAGGAATGGAACGTTGAGAAAGCATCCCAACTCGGTCCAGCCCAAGTGCATAAGTCCGATATCAGCCCATATGTCTGACACCATTCTAAAAAGTCTTCTTCCAATTCACAAAACACATTCAATGATGCCTGGACAACCACAGGCCAGTGGGTGCAGAGTCTTGTGTATCCAGTGGTGGTAGAGGCATTTCAGTACTGATAGGGGCTTCTCTCTGGGGCTTCTCAAGCATTTCAGCACTGGCAGGAACCTCCATGTAGCTTTTCTGACTTCAGAGGTCTGGTTCCATCAAGGTAAGCCCACATGGCTTCTCCGGGATGGGTCACAGGGAGTCAACATTGTGTTTCTTGTCAGTAAAATGACTCCAAGGGATTGAGTTATTAGGTATCTCTACTCCAATTGGGAGATACCGTGAGATTTCTCAGAATTCTCAGAGAAAGCCATGCCCACACAGAGGTGTCACTGGCTATCTCCGATTGACAGGCTAGATTCTACCTCTACACTCCCACTCCTGAAATTGACACAAGAGTGCATGACTGTCACAAGATGCTAGATTTGCCTCAAAGTCCCGGGATCAGGCTCCCAGGCAGTCTCTGATTGTAGCTGCACTCATTCACCTCAGCTGCACTCCAACTCTCAGTGACCTTGAATAAAAGTAAAATTACTTTCATGGTAATTCTAAGCTTACTTCTCCAGCATCTCCAGGACTCAGGGTCTATCAGTATGCTATCATCTTGTTGTGTCATTAGAGCATCTCCCAGGGACTGAGTTGATGGTCTCTCATCTCCATAGGGGAAATATCATGACATCTCAGAGAATTTCTCCCAGAATTCTCAGAGAAAGCCATGCCTGTGCAGAGGTCTCATTGGCTATCTTCAGATTGACAGGCTAGACTCCACCCATACACTCCTAATGAAATTGGCACCAGAGTACATGACTGTCACAGACGTATTACCTAGAATTATGGCAAGATGAAAGAATGTAAGGATTTGCTTAGATTTGCTTACATAATTTCATTCGAGCCATTCTAGTATGGTGAGGGTTGTAGCTTCTCACCATACTTGTACAATCTATACGTTCAGCTAATCATCAGAGAAGTTGGGCTATATGAGGAGTGCAGCATCAGGGTTGAGTAAAGGCTTATTAGCAACCTGCGGTATGCAGTGACACATCCTTGCTTGCTGAGAGTGAGGAGGAATTGAAGCACTTGCTGAGGAAGATCAAGGATTGTAGCCCTGGGTATGGATGACCACTCAATGGAAAGAGGATTAAAATCCTCACAATTGTACCAATTGGCAACATCATGATAACTGGAGAAAAGGTTGAAGTTGTCTAGGATTTTTACTTTACTTGGATCCACAATCAAGACTCAAGGAAGCAGCCGCCAGGAGATCAAATGGTTTGCTGGTTTAGGTATATCTGCTGTACATGACCTCTTTAGAGTATCCAAAAGCCAGGATGTTTCTTTGAGAACTAAGGTGCACCTGACCCAGCCACGGCATTTTCCATTGCGTCATACGCATCAGAAAGTTGGACGTTGAATAAGGAAGGCCACAGAGGAACAGATGCATTTAAATTTTGTTGCTGGGGAAGAATAGTAAAAGTAACATTGACTGCTAAGAGGACAGACTGATCTGTATTGAAGAAATGCAGACAGAGGGCTCCTCAGAGGCAAGGATGGCAAGACTTCATCTTACAGACTTTAGACATATTGTCAGGAGAGACCAATCCCTTGAGAAGGACATCACGCTTTGTAAAGCGGAGGGGCAGTGGAAAAGGGGAAGACCCGTGATGAGGACTGACACAGGAGCTGCAACAATGGACTCAGGCATAGGTACATATGTGAGGATGGAGAAGGGTCTGCGCCATTTTGTTCTGTTGAGCATAGGGTCACCATGGGTTGGAGCCAATGTGATGGCACCTATCAACTACAACATTCTGGCCATGGTTTTAGGAAATATGGGTGCTTCCAGCAAGGGGTCAGTTGACCAGTAATATTTCCATTCTGCCTTTTTCGTTTCTCCCATCAATATAAATAAAATGAGTAACTTCTTCATATACTTATTGGTAACTTCCATCTGGGGTGAAGCTGTAGCAGAGGTTCTGTGAGGTTTTCCCGTTTCATGATGGTACAAGTAAAAAGTTTCAAAGGTAATTAGAGTGAAGTAACCTTTAAAGCAAACTTGTGCTCTTCCACCAGAGGCCACTACTACTGCCACCACCATATCTCTAATGATCCCTGAAAAGTTTCAGCACATTTTGCAAGAACTCAACCCTAACATCAATGGGCAGCAGAAAATGCCCTTTGCCATCACTGCCATTAAGATTTGGGTGGGGGTGGGGTGAGCCAGATATGCTCATGTGGTGCAGAGGAAAGCAGACATCGACCTCAACAAGAGTCTAGGAGATCACTGAAGATGAGGTTAAGTGAGTGATCACCATCATGCAGAATTCACGGCAGTGCAGGATTCCAGACTGGTTCTTCAACAGACAGGAAAAGGTAATGGATGGCAAATACAGCCAGGTCCTGGCCAATGTTCTGGACAACAAGCTCTGTGAAGATCTGGAGAGACTGAAAATGATTTGGGGACCTGCAGAGGCTGGCACCACTTTTGGGGCCTTGAAGTTTGACACCACCACAGCAAAACCATTAGCCGCCATGATGGAGTTGTTGATGTGTCCAAGGAGAAATAAAAGACTAACAACTCTTGTCTATTAATAACTGAAACTATTAACAGTTTACACACACCAAGTAAATTTGTTATTTATATTTCATGGATCTCCATATTGAACAGTTACACCTGAAGTATTTATACAAACCACCAAGGTTGGTAAAATATCATTGTCTGTCCATTCTTCTTTAGAGTAATTTTCAGTGTTGGATACAATCACATTATTTTTTCCCTTCATGATCTTCTAATGCCACAACTGATAAAGCATCATCTTCTAGTTTATTATTATATATCCTAGTCAATCAAAGTGTCTGCAAATAATTCATTCAAAAGTTCTTTCATGTCACAAAACATCCTTTTGCAACTTCTAAGATATGGATGGAAGAACTCAGAAAGACTGTTCATCACATCTCTGGGGATACCGATTCAACACCTCTGTAAAAAGACGTGTGTATCAAAGAGGAAAAGTGGGGGCAGCCAAAATCAGAGAAAGACATTGAAGGGCCTTGGTTTATCTACCACACATTCACTTCCCAGAATCTTGGCTTAAGCGGGAAAAAAACCAAGAATATGATCTAGAATGTTCCTATAAAGACCTATCTTGCTGACAGGCTTAAACCCTGTATAAATTAATTTAAGAGTCAGCATAAGTTAACATAAGTGACGCGCCAGCAACTCTGGGCCACAAAAATACAAGTTTATTCGAGATTGGTAATCAAAGTGGTAAAATACTCTCTTCAGGTACTGCTCACTGTCATGTGAATGATACTCACCTCACAAGCCACCTCTGGAGGCTCTGCTGAGCTTTACTGTAGTGGGATTCACAGGTTTCTCCCAATACCAAGGCCCACGAGTCATTCTCCATGTGTTGTACTTCTTTACAATCACACGACAGGATTCGCCTATCTTTGTCCTGTTGAGAAACTGACCCAACAGTTTTAAGCGGACTTTTACAATATGAGGAATAAGGTATGTGTGAGAAAAGAAAGGCTCTGAGGCATCTGGTTGTTCTAAAACTTGGGCAGTGGTCAGTGGGTCGGAAGCTTACACAGAGCAGACTGAGAGTCATAGATAGGGAACAACGCAAAAGAACTCAAACTAACAACCAACGAGCTATTTCGGATTCATAGCATCCCTTATAGGCTTTTAATCTGTAACCACAAGAGAAATTAAGAGTTATTTTAATACACGGTGTTCTACTTTCAAGGGAAGTCACTAACTCCAAACTGAAGCACACTGCCAGAGAGTCGATCCTGCCTCCTGGCTGACCTTAATTATCAGTCTCATGCTTAACCATAAGTGCCACCTGGAGTACTATTGAATAAGCTCCACGAGATCTATGTTTGTCCATATATTTCCCTTCCTTGACTCAAATCCTGTAAGGTTGGTGAGAACAATGTATTCGTTCAGAGATACTTAAGACACATAAGACATTCTTACCCACGTCCAGGTTCCTGAAGGTTTCTAGCATTACATCTCTGTAGAGTTTCTTCTGAGAAAAATCTAGCAAGGCCCACTCTTCTTGAGTAAAGTCCACAGCCACATCCTCAAAGACAACTGAGTCCTAAAAACACCCCACATATTTTGGGGTGAGCAAAGTACCAGAGAATTCATAAGGTCACACAAGGTCCTATGTCTGACCCTCGAGATTGGCCATCAACTTCATCCTTTTTGCTGTCTGCGTTTACTTCCTGTTTGGTGGAATTCTATTTCATAGATTTATTAGTATTTCTCACACACTGAATTTATCTCTTCGTAGTTTGACTGTGAACAATTCCAATTTGGCTTCTATTTATATTTAGGGTCCAGGACGCATACCAGGAGATGAACTCTCTACCAATGAAAAACCTGCACTCCACGTTCAGAGCATTTCTTTGTGGAATAACAACTTCACCTCCTTCCATAAGGTCCCCTCAGCAAACAGACAGCACAGCATCACAGCAGAAAGAGATGCTAGTCATGGGGAAACAATGCGAGGCTGCCGGCTTTCCCTTGGCCTTTCACCTACCACAGGAGGATCAAGGACCTCGACAAATAAACCGGTAACCCAGTGAGTGGCCCAATGAGTCACCATTCCACCAACAGGACTCTTTCAACCCTCTGCTACTCAGTATCGATGACTGGTTAAGAGTTGGGCTGCTAACTGCAAGGTCAGTAATTTGGAACCACCAGCCACTCCAAGGGAGAACAATGGGGCTTTCTACTCTTAGAAAAATTTAAAATAGGGACTTCCGGGATGGCCGCTGCATGACACTCATCAGAGGGCATCTGCAGGAGATCGGCCAAGGGAAAGTAGCTGAGAGAGAGAGAGTCAGCACTGCCAGATCACTGGAGGATCGTCATAAAGATAAGTAGGCAGAGATTCACGGGGTTTTGAAAGGCTGGGGGCTTCACCACTGTCTGCCACTCTCTCCAGCGGAACCGCTGCCAGGATAGTGGGAGTCAGTCCAGGGGCATTGTCTTGTCTGAGTCATGGCTTGCCCCCAGTGCAAGGCTTGAACCCTTGTGGCCCCGCACTCAGGGGATCAGGGCTCAGTGGTGTGGTTGCTTTGGATTTGCTTGCTTCTCTCTATCCCACAGTGATTTCAGCAAATCTGGTTTCTTGGTGTTAACTCCTGGTCTTTTCCAGTTTGGCTCACAAGCCGGACCACTCCCCTTAGCCTAGGTCAATTAAGCCTGCTACACTCACTTGGGAGAGCCCCACCCTGTGCAGAGTAGCCCAAGGCTGGAGAAGCCCACCCACTCTCCACCTGGGCATTTCCCACCCAAATTCTTACAGGAGAATTCCACCCTGTGTGTTTGAGAGAGCTCTGACATGTCCTCTCTGGGGGTCCAACTGACTGAAGAATCTTCCTCCCGCCTGCCTTGTGCCTAGTGCGACCCAGGGTGGTTCCCCTGGAGCTGGCCAAAGTTTCACGCTGCTGCAGGAACCACTGCCCAGTCTCCACCGTGATCTGCTTGATCCTGGCAGTTCTGCCCACGCTTCATGGTCCTCGACTCAGGAGTGGATAGCCCACCAGCCTTCCGTGGTGCTCCCCTTGCAGTGGGTGCCCCACGTACCCCATGCAGCCATGGGCTGCACCATCCTTGTGGGGCCATAAAAATCCAGCAAGCAGTCTTTGAGAGGATCATCCAACTTGCCCTCCAGATAACGGAATACTGGTTCACTAGGAAAAGAGTGAAGTCGCAAGAGGACAAAGTTTTAGGCTGATCCCATAACGAAATCACTCACAGGAAGTTCAAAGACACATTTCTTTAAGTCTCCCAGAGAGAGCCTGTGCTCTTCGGATCCCTGGAAAATGGGACCTGGTTCCTCGAAAACAATATGAATATGCTCAGATCTATCAGCAGACACTATGAAGAAGAGGAGAGAGTGGAGTAATCCAAAAATTGAAGGGAAATAACACAAACCCAAGAAGACTCTATTGAACCAAATTATCTATCAATCTAGATGGAGAAGAGTTTTTCCAGATAAGGATAGAACAACCTCACCCAGAAGGCAACAAAGAGAAAACAGCTCTGAAAATAGGAATGGCATGACGGTGGAAAGAAATCAAGAATGATAACCCCCCCCACACACACACACACACACATGCACAACACACTGAAAAGAAAAGGAGGTAGGGAAACACCCAACACAAAAAGTATAAGATGACATCACATATTCCACAGTTGGAGATAATAAACTAAATATCAATGGACTGGACCCAGGAATTAAAAGACTAAGGCTAGCAGACTGGCTTAGAAAACAAACCCCATCAATCTGCTGCCTACAGGAGAAAAATAGGCTGAAAATCAAAGGCTGGAAAAAGGCATACCAAGCAAACAACAAATCAAAAAGAGCAGGGGTATGAAATCATAATCTTGGATAGAATTGACTTCAAAGTGCAAAACCATAAAAAGAGATAAGGAGGGACACTATATATGCTCAAGGGAAAGGTAGATAGTGAATCAATAAGCATTTTAAACATATATTCCCTGAATGAGAGACCCAATGAATACGTAAACCGAGCACTACAAAAGATGAAAGAAGAAATCACAGCCTCAACAATTATAGTGAGTGACTTCAATACACCACTCTTTGAGAGAGATCACAGGGAAAGAAACTCAACAAGGAGGATAGAAATCCAAACACTACAATTAGACAATTTGACCTGGTATCTAGAGCTTTTCATCCAAATACAAAAAAAAAAAAATCACATTCTTTTCATCGCTACATGGAACATATTTGAAGATAGACCACATGCTGGGGCATAAGGTGAAACTGCATAAATTTAAGCACACTGATATCACACAGACCTTGCTCTCAGACCACTGTGCCACAAGGTTGGAAATCAACAAAAGGAAGATGAAGAAAACAAGAGCAAATAATTGGAGAATGAATAACTCTCTATTGCAAAAGGAGTATGTACTGGCCCAGATCAGAGATGAAATTTGGAAATTTCTAGAAAACAATGAGAATGAAAACACGACATACCCAAACTTATGGAAAACAGCAAAAAGGCAGTTATCAGAGGACGTTTCTGAGCAATACCTGCGCAGTGAAAAAGAGCATCTCATAACTGATATGTGGGCACAGAACTTACAACGACTAGAGCAGAGACAGCAGGACAATCCCACTAAGAGCAAAAGAAAAATAATAAGACTCAGGGCTGAGATTCAGCAGAGGGAAATAAGGAAACAATGGAGAGAATTAATGCTGCTAAAAGTTGGTTCTTTGAGAGGATTAGCAAAATTGACAAACTGCTGGCAGACTTAACCAAAGAAAGGAGAGAGAAAATTTCAATAGCAAGAATGAGGGATGAAAGAGGGGGCTGACACTAATGAAATCAAAAGGATCATCACACCATACTACAAAGGACTGTACTCCAATGAATTCAACAATTTGGAAGAAATGAACAAATTCTTGGAAAAACAGTCCCTCCCTAGACTATCCCCAATGGACGCCAAGATCTCAACAGACTCAAATCAATAGAAGAAATAGACAAGGTTATCAAGGGATTACCAACAACAACAACAACAAATCCCCTGGACCGGATGGCTTTACAGAAGAATTCTATCACACATTCAGGGAACAACTGACACTAATTCTACACAAACTCTTGCAAAACATAGAAAAAGAGAAGACTACAGAAGAGGTGATAGAAGAAGAGGTGCCCTTCACAATAGCCAAGAACAGATTGAGATAGCTAGGGATATACCAGACTAAAGGAACAAAAGATCTATATGAAGAAAATTACAGAATACTACTACAAGAAACCAAGAGTGACTTCAACAAATGGAAGAGTATCCCATGCTCATGGATCAGAAGACTCAATATAGTAAAGATGTCAGTTCTACCCAAGGCTCTATAGAAGTTTAATGCAATTCCAATACAACTACCCTCATCTTTCTTCAAATAAATGGAAAAAAAATGATTACCAACTTCATATGGAGAGGGAAGAAGTCCAGAATTCACAGAGAACTTGTGTTAGTATGGGTAGACTAGAGAAACAAATTCATAAACACACATATGGATATAAGGGAAAGTTTACATACAAGAGGAATGGAACATTTTGAAAGCATTCCAATTTAGTCCAGTCCAATGTCATAAGTTCAATATTAGCCCATATGTACGATACTAGTCTCTAAAGTCTCGTTCTGACTTACGAAGCACATGCAGTGATACTAGGACAATCACAGGCCAGTGGGTGCAGAGTCTTGTGTGTCCAGCAGCAGTAGAAGCATCCCAATGCTGGCAGGGGTCTCCCCATGGCTCTTGTTTCTAGGGCTCAGGATCCATCAGCAGTAACCATTGGCAGAAGAAGCGTCTCAGCACTGGTAGGAGTCTCCACATGGCTTCTCTGGCCCCAGAGGTTTGGTTCCCTCAGAGTAAGCCCATGTGGCTTCTGCTCTGGCTCCTCCAGTCTCCAGGATTCTGGGTCTAAAGTTCCCAAACTTATATTGTCTACTGTCCTCTTAAAAAAAAAATTCCTCATGACCTCCTTAGCAATGAAAACCTTTTGTATTCCAGCCCAGAGTCCAGGATAAAATGTAGGTATCTGCTCTTACAATATCCTTAGATCATTGCACACACCACCGGGGGGCAGTGGCGCCCACTTTGGAAAACTATGGTCTATATCATGCTGCTGTATTGTCTTGTCAGTAGACCGTCTCCAAGAGACCAAGTCAGGTCTCTCTCCTCCAATTGGGAAATACCACAAGACTTCCCAGAATTCTCAAAAGAAAGCCATGCCCACACAGAAGTCTCATTGGCTATCTCCAGATTGAAGACTAGACTCCACCTCTACATACACAGTGCAGAAATTGATACAGATCGGTGACTGCCACAGAACTCCTCAAGATGAACACAGTGGGAGTGCTTGTTTTACCTGACTTTAGCACATACTATACAGCCACAGTGGTCAAAACAGCATGGTATTGTCATAATGACAGATACTCAGGCCAAAGGAAAAGAACTGAAAACCCAGAAATAAAAACACTAGCATACAGACAACTGATCTTTAATAAGGGTCTGAAAAATATCAAATGGGAAGTTGATGCCCTTTTCAACAAGTGGTGCTGGAAAAGAGGGATATCTACCTGTAGAAAAATGAAGCAAGACCCTTACCTCACTTCATGTACTAGAATAAACTCAAGGTGGATCCCAGACCTTGAAGTAAAATCCCAAACTACTAGTGCCATCAATGAGGGAATTGGAATTAACCTGAGAACTTTGGCACAGGGATTACATAGGCTATCAGATATAGGGAAGGACACAGAGGAGGCACAAATACACAAGTGGGAAATACTGAAGATGAAACACCTGTGTACATGGAAAAATGTCACCAAGAGAGTAATAAGAGAGCCTACAGACTGGGAAAACACCTTTAGCAATGCCAAATCAGATGAAGGCCTCATTACTAAAATCTACAAAACCCTGATAGCTTTCAAAAAGAGCAAAACTAACTGCCCACTAACAAGGTGGGTAAAAGACCTGAACAGAAGTTTCACAGAGGCAGAAATCTGAATGTTCAATAAATTTATGAGAACATGTTCCCGATCACTAGCTGTAAGAGAAATACAAATCAGAAGAGATACCACCTAACACCCTCAAGGATATCCCAATTCAAAAAATCAGAAAGCAACAAGTGTTGGAGAGGCTGTGGGGAGATAGGACTCTTATCCACTGCTGGTGGACCCATAGGTATGTATAGCCACTTTGGAAATCGATTTGGCGATATCTAAAATAGATGCAAATTGAGCTACCATATGACCCAGCAATCCCCCTACTGAGCATATACCCAGAAGAGGCAAGCAACAAACCACGACCAGACATCTGTGCTCCAATGTTCCTTGCAGTACAGTTTACAAGTGCAAAGAGTTGGAAGCAGTCCAAGTTTCCATCAACTGATGAATGGATTAAAAAGCTGTGGTACATACATACAATGGAGTACTATGCATCACTGAAAAGTAGTGATAAATGCATGAAGCACATCGCTACATGGGAAGAACTAGAGGAAATTATGCTAAGTGAAGTTAGCCAAGCATTAAAGGACAGGTACAACATGATTTCTCTGAGGTAAGCTTAATAAAAAAATGCAAAAGGGGCATCAGGAAAAAGCTACTGTATTCAGAAATTTCTGGGGGGACCCAGGTAGAATGGCAGGGGCCAGACCAAATCCAGGGTAACATATGGTACCAAATGAGGTGGTGGGGGAGTGGGGGAGCAAATAGTGATGTGTAGAGAGGGAATGGGGTATTAACCCCCCAAGGAGCATATTGTTTATATCACCATAGGGAAAGAGGGACCAAACTTAAACCCAGTGTTCCAGTGTTCTAGGGCATGGAGCGGGGAACCAGTCTGAGCACCCAACCCCAATGCCAACTATGGGGTAGCCTCTCCCCCAGTGGAGTTTGCCTTGTAGGTCAGCACTGAAGCTGCAGCTTGGAGAGTGAGATATGCCTGACCAGAGCACATGAGAACAAATGATGGGGGAGGAAGAAAGGATGGAGTGCATCCTGGCCCTCCATACCTTCAGGACGATATTCCCACTCAGAACAGCCGATGCACAGAGAGGATCATATGGCTGATCCCACTATGAAATATAGCTTCCCTCGCTGACCCAAGGCCCTACAGGGACAACAATGGGGAAACAGGGTCAGCATTATACCCTGTCTGACTCACCATGGCAAAACACTAAAAGTGTGCAACAGAGCATGGAGTTCCCGATGAAGTGCAAAGAATATACTTTGGGGCCCGGGTGTGGCACCCCATCCGACTCAACTGGGGGATACTCCCAGAGGTAAATGAACAGACCTTGAACTATTTGCAGGTTTTTATTTTATTATTTTTATTTTTTCTACAAATATTGGTTTCTTTTTAAATTGTTGTTTGCTTTATCTTAGGATATCTGTTTTTTTCTGGTATGTATTGTTATCTCGACAGGTATATCTACATAAGATGGGCTGGATGAATGGTCTGGAAGCAAAAGTGATTGGACTGAGTGTTCAGTGTGGTAGGGGAGGTTGGGAGATAGGGAGAAGGGGGAAAGGAGATGGAGTTGACCAGCCCAGGGGTACGGGAAAAACAAGTGATTCAAAATCAGTGACAACGTGGCTGTGAGAGGTCTGATAGGGATTGATCAAGAGTAATGCAACAGAGAGAAAATACTGAAATCCCAATGGAGGCTGAGCATGACAGTGGAACAAGAGGAAAGTACAAGGAAATAGAGGAATGAACTAAGGGATAAAGGGTATTTATAGAGGTCTAAATATAGGCATGTACATAGGTGAGTATATTTATATAGGACAACGGGGAAATAGATCAACATGCATATACTTATTGCATTAGTATTAGGACAGCAGATGGGCATTGGATCTTCACTCAAGTACTTCCTCAGTGCAAGAACATTTTGTTCTATTGAATTGGCATTCCATGATACTCAGCTTCCGGACACAATCACTGACGACAAATGAGTGCATAAACAAATGTTGTGAAGAAAGTTAATGGTGCCCGGCTATCAAAATATATAGCATCTGGGGTCTTAAAGGCTTGAAAGTAAGCAAGCAGCCATCTAGCTCAGAAGCAACAAAGCCCACAAGGAAGAAGCACACCAGACTGTATGACCATGAAGTATTGAAGGGATCGGGTATCAGACATCAAAGAACTACAAATTATATCATTATAAATGAGGGGAAGTACATAGTGGAGACTCAAAGCCCATCAATAGGTGAAGCACCATTCCTCTTACAGAAGGGATTCAAGGAGGAGATGAGCCAGTCAAGATACAGTGTAGTAACAGTGAAATAAGCAACTTCCCTCTAATTCTTAAATGCTTCCTCCCACCCACTATCACGATCCCAATTCTACCTTACAAATCCAGCTAGTCCAGGGGATGTACACTGGAAATACGGAGAATTCAGGATAGATAATTCCTTCAGGACCAGTGGTGGGAGGGTGGACTAGAAAGGGGGAACCAATTTCACGGATCTACATATAACCTCCTGTCTGCAGTATGGGCAACAGAGAAGTCAGTTAAGGGACACATCGGACAGTGTATGATATGAAAAAATAACAATTTGTAAATTATTAAGAGTTCATGGGGGAGGGGGAGTGAAGAGGGAGGGGAAACATGGGGAGCTAGTACAGGGGGCCTAAGTGGAGGGTGGATGTTTTGAGAGGGATGATGGCAGCAAGTGTGAAAATGTGGTCTGCATACAATTGATGTATGTATTGATCATGATGGCAGTTGTATGAGCCAACAATAAAATGATATTTTTTTTGAAAGGAGGGGGAAAGAGGATCTTATACCAAGGGCTAAAGTAGAAAATATTTGGAAATGAAGATGGCACCATGTGTACAAATATGCTTGACACAAATGATGTATGGAATGTTATAAGAGCTGTAAGAGCCCCCAGTAAAATCACTGGAAACAAAGTTAAATTATTAGAAACTCACAGGTGCAGGTCTTCCCTTGTCCTAAAGGGTC
Organism: Nesogale talazaci; assembly: GCA_004026705.1. Classification (NCBI taxonomy): domain Eukaryota; kingdom Metazoa; phylum Chordata; class Mammalia; order Afrosoricida; family Tenrecidae; genus Nesogale; species Nesogale talazaci. The sequence continues at coordinate 34,379 of PVJH01017987.1, forward strand.
GCTAGATGAGTCAGCATTGACTCATGGCAGTGAGTTTATTGTTAGTTTGCTCCTTGACAAGCATAACAAGACATAAACACAGACCCACACCAGTGTTACAGGGAGACCATGGCAAAATTGGAACAACTTGTTTTTAGGGACCATAAAGAATATATCATGATTCGTATTTTACAAGTAAATGAAGTGTAATTACAAGTAACTGAAGTAATTACCTATTATTTTATCCATTAATTCTAGGACACATAGACGCAAACCCTCCTGGAGGTTCTCCATCAAAATTTTCTCACAGTTGTAGCCCTTGAAAGGCACAATTGTAGGCACTTATGAGCTGAATTGAACCGACATTGACCATTTTGACTTTAACAATGTCTATGCTAGGAGTACCAAACTGAATAGGAAAGGCATTCATTGTTAGTGAGAATGTTTCTAGCTGTACATAGTTTAAAATTAGCCAAAGTTTGTATCTGAGCTGTATCTTTCACCACACTTAAATCACTCTATATGCGGAGCAAGTAATCCAAGAGATAAGACTATATAAGGAAAATGTAGCATTACGTTTGGAGTAAGCCAGCTGCAGAGGCTCTCCTTAAAGTATTCAAAATCAAAGTTGTCACTTTGTTTTAAACTAAGCAACATATGATCCACACCATGTTATTGTCTGCTTCCTTATATGTCTGTGAAAGTTGGACAGGAATTTGTTTCTCTAGTCAACTTCTTCACTGCTCTTGCACATGCTGTTCTTTGCCAGAAACTCCTCTCCTGATAATATGCTTTGCAATGTATGTGAGATGAATTTTTTGCCATCCTTGCGTCTGAGGAGCATTCTGGCTGTAATTCTTCCAAGAGAGGTATTTCTTCTTTTGGCAGTCCTCTTCTTCACCAGCATCACATTCAAATTAATCAATTCATTTTGGTCTTCCTTATTCAATGTCCAACTTTCATATGTAAACATGACAAAATCTAAACTTCATTACGATATAAATATCCAAGTATTCCATTTATGGAATCGCTGCAATATGTGAAAGCGTTAACTAAAAGCTTTCAGTGTACTCGTTCATATACTTAGTATAATGACCCACTTAAGCAAATACTATTTGAAATAGTTCATAACTGAAACATATTACAAATAGTATATTAAGCAATAAATACTGATGTTGTCTAAATGGAATTTTGCCGAGCAAAGGCCTGAATGTAGGAATTTGTTGAAGCCTGTATTCCTGACAACATTCAGTCAACCATGGATGATCTAGAGCTCTGCTGGGCCACATAAAGAAGAGGCAAAAATGATATTTTATTTAATTCAAGCAGTAGGGTTTGGGGGAGAAGAGTCAGTCAGGGGGCAGTGTAGCAATGAAGAAACAAGCAACTTTCCTCTAGTTCTTCAGTGATTCTCTCACCTACTGTCATGCTCCAAATTCTACCTTACAAATCCAGCTAGAACACAGGATGCACATTGGTACAGATTAAAAACTGGAAACACAGGTAATCCAGGGCAGAGGAGCCCCTCAGGATCAGTGGTCAGAGTGGTGACAATGGGAGGATGGAGGGAAGGTAGAGCAAAATGGGGGAACCAATTCCAAGCATCAACAGATAACCCCCTTCCTGGGGAATGGATAACAAAAAAGTGGGTGAAGGGAGAAGTTGGACAATGTAAGACATGACAAAATAATAATAATTCAATTATCAAGGATTCTTATGCGCAAGAAGGATGGGCAGGGAGGGCAAAAAGCAAAGTCCTGACACCAAGGGCTCAAGTACAAAAAAACGTTTTGAGAATGATGATGGCAACAAATGTACAAATCTGCTTGACACCATGGATGTATTTTTGGGTTGTGATAAGAGTTGTACAAGCCCCCCTCCCCAATGATTAAAAAAATTACAAAGATAAGGCTGCAATACCTGAGGAACACCCCCCCCAAAAAAAAAAAAACAACCACAAACAAACAAACCAACAAAAAAACAAAAACCTGCTATCAATAACAAGAAAGGATGACTCTGGAGCGCCTGGGGCTCAGTCTCCTCAGGAAGACCTGCTCAGTCTTCAGGTCTGGATCAAGCATTTGTATGAAGCTGTCTGACTCCAGGATTCTGTCCCTTCACACAGGGGCCCTGGTGGTGTATTGGGTTATGTGTTGGAATGCGAGCCATTGGCCAGTGGTTCAAATCCGTGGGAGAAAGACATGGATTTCTACTCCTGTAAACAGTTACAGTCTTGGAAACCCCCCGGGGCAGATCTACCCTACCCTAGAGTGACTCTGAGTAGGAACTGAGTCGACGGAAGCGAGTTTGGATTTGGTTTAGTCACTCAACAGAGAGCACCCAGGCCCAGGGTAGGGACGTTAATACCCCATTCTGAGTTACATATAAAAAGTGACCCCAGTCATGCAAGGCTTCAAATTCACATGTATGTAGGGAGGAAGTCCCCAGGAACAGAACAGCAAGACCTTGGGAAGCATTCTTGGGCTCAATGCTTGGGTCTGCTCCCATCTTTTTCTTTTTGCACCTCACTGAACAACCCCAGACTCCCCAAACAATTGCTGCTCCCCCAAAGAATTCATGTCTACCCTTAAACCCCTATGGTAAGAATAACCCAGTTCTCTGTGATACTCACCATGTTCTTGTTCCAGCTTCTGAACGTCTACGTGAATGTCCTCTCTGTATGAGCCCAAGAAGCCGGTTATCAGGATCAAAACAGGGTCCACTCGGTAGAGTTGGGCAGACACAATAGTTGAAGTCCTTAAGTGTGACATACAGAGGTGCAAAATAGGTTCCCGAGCTGCCTCCACTGGCTACCAGTTCTTCACAGCACACCCGGACCCTGAAATGGAAGAAGATGGGAGGTAGACACGTTGAGGAAGGAGGAACTGAAGGGTTTTTATCCTTCAGCTCTTTCCCTGATAAGGTTTCCTCCTTTCAGGTTCAAACAACACTTCACCCGGAAAGCATTTGCAATGAAGGCAAAATATGTGCAAGGCTCCAGCACATACACCTGTATTCTTCGAGATCAGAGTTGGTGGTGGAGATAGTTGGAATAAGGTTTTATCTATTATGCTTTCATTGTTCTTGGGTGAATACGCAGAATTAAAATAGCTGGCTAATTTGTTGCTGGTAAGGGAGTTGGCCAAAAGGACTACAGAGTGTCCAGTTCTGTGCCGTCCTTGAAATGGTTAATATGTATAAGTCCACGGTTTCAGCCACTGTGTCACTCACATCTCATTGAGGGTCTGCATTCTTTCCTCTGGGTAATACATATTTAACTTCCTAAAAATTCCAACGACAACAAAAAAAGGCTTTCTCCTGAAAACCTTAAAGCCATAGCTCAGTGAAGGAATAAGAACAGAGTGCAGGAGAGGCTTCAAAAAACAGATGCAACATGAAACCAAAAGACCTGAATGGTACCTGGCTTTCTGCATTGACTATTTTTACTACAAAGCCTATGGAATCCAAATTTTTTAAAAGAGGTGTAGTACGGGAGGTGGAACAGAATTTCAAATTTTCATGAGATGTAGACTCTTCTGGAGCCATGGACGCTCATAGGATTGACCTGAGAAAGCCTTTTTATTAAAAGGGCTGCCTTGGGATTGGGCCAGACATAACAATAATAAACCATGATGCCAAGGTGGTTCAAGAATAGCTGTAGCTATGGCAGTGGCGGGAGATTTTAATGACTACCAAGAAACAAAGCTTCGCAGGGCAGGAGAGCCAGAAGCGTGACAGGAAAACTACAAGTTACAGCAGATTTGTGAACTCAGTCAAGTGCAGTGGTGGCAGGGCCTCGCTGCTACAAAGAAGACCTATTTTAGAAAATACTGGGGATGAGCCCTGTTGGTGTAGCGGTTGTGCGTGGGACTGCAGCTCACAGGGTTGGCAGCTCAAATGCAGCAGTAGCTCTCCAGGAGCAAGGGTGGGCTTCCTACTCCCACCAGGGTAGTGATGCCAAAAAAAAAAAAAAAAGAAAATACTCATGTGTATAGGCAAAAGAACTTGTGACTAATTGTATAACAGGAAATCGAGCTTATGTTCTGTAGAAAGTGGAAAGCATTCCAAAAAAGGGTTTTAATGTATTTTTCTTTTTCTTTTTTGTACCCATGCTGTTGATTGCTAAATGTAATCAACATTATTATTATCATGATTATGATTATTAATGCTTGGACAACTGGATCTCCACATACAAAAAAAAGCTGAAGCCTTACCTCACAACATAATTTAATATGTGAATATTAAATGAGACTGAACAAGAGACCTAAGTATTATGAACTAGAATCATGTACTTCTTAGAGTAAAATGTAGTTTGGGGACCTACTTTTCCATAATGGATTCTTAGATATGTTATGAGAAGCACAAGCTACAAATATGGAATGCATAAAATTGGACTTGATTAAATGAAAAATCTAAAACTTTTGAGAAGCTAAAGGATTTAAAAGGGGAAAAATTGAAGAAAAATTTCCAGAACTGGAAAAAATATTTGGAAATCATTTATCTGATAAGTGTTTGGGCAAAAGACTTGAATAACCATTTCATCAACTGGCTCATCAAATCAAAGAAGATTTAAAAATGTCCACTAGCTGAGCCCCAGTGGCCTAAGTGGTTGAGTGCGGGACTGCGGCCTGTGGACCTGGCACTTCAAATCCAGCAGCAGCTCTCAGGAGCAGCACTGGGTAGCTCCCATGACCACCAGAGGGCAGTGATGACCCAAAAATAATAATAATAAAAAACAATGTCCAATAGATACATGAAAAGTGTCACTAGAGAAATGCAAATCAAAACAACATTGAGCTATTAATGTCACCCAACTAGGATGGCTACTATCCAGAAAAACAGTAAGCAATAAGTATTGGGGACAATGTGGGAAAATAGGTACTTTCATCTATTGTTGGTGGGACAGCAAATTGAAAAATTCTCTGTTAAAAAGGTTGACTCAACCATTTTATGCAAAAGTCTTGAAAGTGGGCACACAAATAGTTAACTGTACAGCAATGATCATGGAAGTACTATTCACAATGGCAAAAGGTGAATGGGACCCAACATGGATGTACGTCAATATCTGAATGGAAAAACCAAATTTGGTATACCTATACAAGGCAGTATTTCCAGCTCTCTAACTCTTCCATGAAGCATCTTATGCTCTTTGTACCATGTCACATGTCAGTTTGGACACCCTGAAGAATCAAATCATGTCCTATGAATTGCCTTATAAGTACCAAGAAGTTTGAAGGTGCAGGGTCAGGGTTGTAAGTGAAAAGCTCCCCAATGAAATTTCTCACAAGAACACCTCTGCTACCCTTACACGAACAGGTGCACTGTTATGGGAAACTTTTTTCTTGTTACCGCTGTTCTGGTCTTATTTTCATCAAGGTCATTTTCAATCTTCTTAAAACCTCATAATAAGCCTCTATGATTGCCTTATGTCTTTCTCCAAAATGAGTCACCATAGCCTTTCATGTAGACACACTGGCTTACATTTAATTGCCCCACCAATCCCCTTGGGATGCAGTTTTTATTGAGCCTTGATATCTAGGTGAAGACTCATCTCTGGCTACTATTTGTTCCATAAGATCATCTTCTTAGCTTCAATCTTGCTTGAAAGATTGAAGGGTCAGCTGTTTGAGCTAGCCAATCTTTCAACACAATTCTTTTGGCACCCATCTGGGTGAAAGTTTGATAAGATCAAGTTGCTACCTTAAAATTGAAAATGTGAGATGTGTGATACGCCATCTTCAGTAGCTATTGTACCAGCAGTAAATTAAAGTCTTATCTCCCCAGTTTCTAGATTTTGGCCACAATTTCTTCATTCAGCTAGTGTTTTCTCTCCTGGCTCATCTTTTGAAGTCTCACCTACATTCCTTAAAATGCTTGAGCCATTAAAAAACTGCTGTCTTATGAGGGGAGAGCATTTGTAGAATTGTTGCAAAGCTTCAGTGAAAAATTTGGTTATTAGTCCTCAAAAAAAGATACTAAGACTGAGATACTAAGACTGAGAGAATTGTTTGCAGCCATTCACTGATCAGATATATGAAGGCTCTCCCCCTTTCACCACCCTAAGGGGGAAAAAACGGAAAAAATACCCTGTGGTTGGAGCTTTAGTTGTATGCATTTTTCCCACTCAGTAAAAACTGAGCAACTCTCTGAGTTTGTGCACCCAGTGGTGTTGCCTGGGAAGGTTCTCTGTGGTCACAGTGAATTTTTTCAAAAGAGCAGTTTCACTCGAACCTCATTTTTTTGTGAAGGTCGATATAAGAGAACAAAGTGAGACTGTGAAATTTTGTTTCCTGCTCAGGGAAAAAATGCTGCAGAAACTGTTGATGTTGAACACGGCTTACAAGGAGGTGCTATGGGAAAACAAGAGGTTTTCTCATTTCAAAAAAGGTGAAATGTTAATGGATGACAAACCTCAGCTTTGAACATCCATCAACTTCCTGAATGGATGAAAATCTCAACAAAATTCATGCACTTATGCTCAAGGATCAATGGGCCATGGAATAGATGGGGGGCGTTATCTGGACTCTCTTGGAGCTCGGTTCAGCAAATATTAATGGAAGATCTGGGAATACACAGGGTCACTGTGCCTTGGGTTCTGACTGACCAGGAAAAAGAGCATTGAGTGGAAACCTGCCATGCTTTCAAAGAATGACTCTGGCTCTGGAGTGACCCAGACATTTTTCCCAAGGTCATTACAAGTGACAAGACGTGATGCTATTTTTACCATAACAAAAGCAAACAATCAAGCCAGTGGAAGACACCATCATTACTTCTCTCCAAAAAATCTCCTCAAATGAAATCAAACATCAAGAGAATGCTCATTTTTTTGGGGGGGGGTTTGTTTTGTTTTTGATGAAGAGGATAGTGCATTTGGAGTTTGTTCCACCAGGGCAGACTGTGAACCAAGCTTTCTATAGCGGTTCTAAAGACTGTCTAACAGTGTGTGACAAAAAAAAAAAAAAAGTCCTGATTTGTGGCAGACAGGTGTGGCAGTCACCTAGTCTGGTATCAATTTGAGGATTAAGAGTGCAGGGGTGGAGGCTACCTGTCCATCTGGAGCTGTGTGGGCGTGCACTTCTCCTCTGAGAATTCTAGGAAATGTGATAATCCCTTCCTGTAGGTGGGAGACACTACCTGATAAATGATACATAAAAATAAACTAAGTAATCCTACATACAAAATATATCTTCACAATGTTCATAGAAATATGGAATTTATTTTAAATTGTAGAAATTTGGGAACTACAAAACCTGTAGAATTTTTTCACAAACTTTTGAAGTCCGTTTATATTACTCATGCATACCTATAAATAAATGTGTGTACACACATAGATATGATATATCCCTACTGCCATTGAGTTAATCCTGATTCATAAGGACGCCTAGGCATTTTGAGACTATAAAGCTATAGAGGAGCGGATAATCTCATTTTTCTCCTGTAAAGTTGCTGGTGAATTTGAACGGCCAACTTTCTGGCTAACAGCTCAATGGCAACATGTGAGATATAGAGATTGGTAAATGTCTAGAAACCAAAATTTGCTAGCGGCTACCAGGGGTAGGTAGAGGATCCGGGGAAGTTAATGCTTAAGATAAACTAAGTCATTGCTAAGGATGACAGAAAAACTTGCACCCAGATAGTGGTGACGGTGAAAATAACATTACTGAACCATATTTATACAAATGGTCAAAATAGCAAATATCTTATTATACACATTTTATAACAGAAAGATAACATGAAGTGACACTAATTCCTTTTCTGGAAGAAACTTAATTATTTGTGCATTGAATGGAAGAAAGAACATTTAGACATTATGGGGCTAAAAGGAGGTATGGTAGGTAGGCATTTCAAAAATTTAATGCCAGCCTCTCAAGTATGATAGTCTAGAGATAAAAAGAATCACATTTGAGGTCCTGCAATGTGGAAAAAAGTGAACTTTCAAAAGTAAATTATTCTGAAGCAATTGGCTAATAAGATTTTTTTTTTTTTTTAAGCATCACTGCCCTGGTGGTGGGAGTAGGAGGCCCAGCCTTTGCTCCTGGGAGCTGGAAGGCTAATAAGATTTTTTTGACTCATAGTGACACCATGTGACAGCTAGTAAGATTTTTTAAAGGACTACTTCCATTAAAAAAAATTAGGAAATATTATTCCAAATAGTAAAGAAACAAGCAAATAGCTCTAACAACATTGGAGTTAGAAATGTTTTAGAAATGATTTCTTTCCAACAGGATATTTAATTTTAGATACTTAAAATTTTTAAAAGGAGGCGAGAGGGTACACACTAGACTGCTAACCTTGGTTTGGCGTTCAAACCCGCCAGCCATACATATATATGTACAAACGTGTACATATAAGGGGGCTTCAAAAAGTCTGTGGGGGAAAGTGTACTCTTTAATTCTTTATTCCTATGAGCTTTGTGAAGCCCCTCACATATATACTTCATGAGTAGGATTACATGCTGACTCAGTTGTACAAAGTTTAGTGCTCTTATTTGGTTTTAAATATTGTGGCCGACCTCTCAGATCGGTTTAAAGGTTTTGATCATTTCCATTAACCATACCTCCCATTTTGCAGGGTAGTTCCAATATTGTTGCGGTGACAGAAGGAATATGCAGCTTTTACTCCAAAATGCTTCCACTTCTTATTAGGTGTGGTTCTTTGAGAGCAGAAATTGAGGTTGCATTATTGTCACCGAATGCAGTAGATTCTGTCTCCATTAAGCCCTAACGTCTTGGAGAAACACTGGGTGTGGGATCTTATAAGTGGATCATTCCCTGCAGTTCAACCACAGTGCATTTTGTACCAAAGGAACTAAGACTGTCCCTGTTGCTTCAATCTTGACTCGCACATCTGCGTTACAGCCAAAGAAATGTCTCAGAATGTGTCTCTTACCACTCTGCTCCTGGAATTGGGGCAGCTAGGCTGCTACATACATGTACAGTTCCAAAGCATGTCCCATCAGCCTAGATCTTCCAGGGATAAATGTATTATTCCTCATCATAATCTTCCTTTCTAAAACAACCAGCTGCTCTGGGGGCGACGGGCGCATTCCTACAGCCTGAAAGATTTCCTCTTGGAAACCCACCAGGGCGGTTCTCCTCTGTCCTGTAGGCTGGTTAGGACGCCCATTCAAGAAACCGGGAGCCTGCAGAGAGCAAGGCTGGAGGAGGCGGGAAAGGGCGTTTGGACTCAGTCTTGGGAGAGCCGGGACTGGGCCAGTCTTACACACTTGCGGAGGGGGACCTGCTGCAAACCACACCTGGGCTTTGCAAAGATGTACACGGTTTCTTACCTGTTCACGCGGCGGAACCCGCAGGTCCGCCCCGCCTCCCAGGGGTGGTGGGCGGGAGCAGGCCTCCCACAAACCCAGGCCAAGTCCCGCAGCTTCAGCGACCCCGAGGGGAGGTGGGGGGGACTGGGACGGGCAGGACAGGGCTGTAAGGGAGCCCCGAGCAGCGGCCTCACCCGCAGGGCAGGAGGAAGAGCAACACATGCGATGCCGAGGACGGATGCCAGCAGATCCTCATCCTACCTTACCTGGAGTCAGGATCCCGCCGCAAGGAGACAGCTGGCTTGGGAAACGTCTTTCCCCTTCCGGTTCCTGGGACACTCTCCAGGCCAAAGAGGAAGGGTTGTGATGTGGCTTTTGGTTCTTGCCTCACCCTGTTGGCCATGCCTTTATTTTTCATTGTTTTAATTGCAGATGGAACCTGACGTCCCCCCCCCTTTTTTTTTAGCAATTTAACAACGTCCCGTGGTGTTTTAAAATTAAAATAAATATATGACAATATTATTTTTACGTTTTATGAAAATTTTTGTTGCTCCATATAGACCAAATTTTTAATCAAGAACCCACCCCACTCCCGTCAATGGTGACCCACTTAAAATCTGGTCACTTTAGTAAGCTAGACTTGTTAGCACTATCAACCTGAAAATAAGTTTTGAACTCGGAAATCAATCTAGACGTATTTGTCTTGATGGCTATGTACCGTTCATCTTGCTCTGTGTTTTCTATTTATCCTTTTCAAAATCGAACTAGCCTATGAATGAAACTGCTCTAAGCTTCAGTATACACATTGTTTTGAGGACACATGTCTACATTTCTCTTGTCTAAATACCTTGGAGTGAAATTTCAGGGTCCTAAAGGTGTGTTACCTTTATGAGAAATTTCCAAATTGCGTTCCTGAGTGGCTGCACCATCTTTCCCCCTACAATCTACAAGCAACATGTGAGCATCCAGGTTTTGGCTTTCTCCTCTGGGCACATATATCCAGACCAGGCGCCCAACTGGATGGATAGTCTCTTATTGAGGGCTCCATTCTGTCTGGAACTTGATTCTTCAAGGTTTTCTTTCATGGGACACTTAAGAAGCAAAGAAAACAAAAAATTACCTTGAGTTATTCCACTTACCTCAAATGTCACAGAGTAGAATTGTTCCAGTGTTTTTTTAAAAATCATTGTATTGGGGGTTCATACATCGTTTCTCACAATACATAAATACATATATTGTGCCACCCTTCCTCACATGCCTGCACTGTCATCGTTCTCTGGACCTCCACCTTTCCATCTGAGCCTCGGACCTCAGCCTCCCACCCCTCCCCTTGCATCCTTGCTCCCCACTCCCCACCAACTCTTAATACTCTATAAATTATTGTTTTGTCATCACTTACACTGCCCGATATCGCGGCTCACCCTCTCCCCCAGTGTCTGTCCCCCCGGTAGTGGGTGATATGTAGATCCCTGAAGTTGGCTCCCCCTCTCCACCCCACTTTCCCTCCACCCTTCCAGCAGCTTCACTCCCGCTACCGACCAGTGTGTTTTTATTGTAATCTTTGTAGAAGCAGATCTCCTGCCCGCTCTTCCATAGCATCACTTGTTGGCTGTTTCCAGCATTTCAGTTCGGAATCGAGCACACACCATTCATGCCGCTCGGAGGCGTGCGTCCCACTCTAGCTCTCTAGACAAGAACTTAGTCTCATTTGCCCAGCTGTTCCTCGCTGTCACCACAAATTGAATGTGTTTTGTCTTCATTCTGTTTCCTCGCCTGGAGGGAAAGCCCGAGGACACTGTTGGCATTTGAAATCGTCATAGAGACCAACGTTGTCCAACGGAAGCATTATATGATCCCCATATGTGATTTTTTTCACAGATGTGATTTTACCTTTTAAGGAAGCTCATTAAAAGAAATATGTGAAACATATGGAATCAATTTTAACAAAAAAGTTATAGGACTTGAGGGCATCTAACAGCAGTATGTCCAAAATGATTGGATTCCGTGTTAGGATGCTCATCACAAAGTCTGCAGTTCAAACCCACCCATACTCTGGGACAGAAAGATGAGACTAACTGCTCATATAAAGGTTTTCAGTCTGACTGACAGCAGTTCTATTTTGACCAAAGAATCATTATGACTCAAAATCAAATTGATGGCAGTGGGTTATTTGTATGCAAAAAAAAATTACCATTTCAACATAGAATTGTAATTTTCATTTGAAGTATATAATATTTTTCATGCAAGTCTGAATTTTACATCTGCTTCATAAAGCAGAGGTCCGTTGTGCTCACCCTAACCATCTATCAGTTTGCTTTACTATGACGGCTTGAATGTTGCTATGAGGCTAGAAGCTAGACCACTAACATTCAAAATATCAGCAGGGTCACCTATAGTGAACAATTAAGCTTCCAGATGAAAAACAGTAGAGTAGAGGGGCTGAGTTCCGCGGGGTAATGGTTGAGTGCGGGGCTGCGACCCACTGGCTTGGCGGTTCAAATCCAGCAGCAGCAAGGCTGGGTAGGTCCTACGACCACCAGAGGGCAGTGATGCCCCACCCCAAAAGAAAAACAGTAGAGTAGAAAGAAGAAATAAGCAGCAAACTTATGAGCCAGTAGCCACTAAACACCTTATAGCTATCCTTGCAACGTTGTCTGCTATATTGTCTGAT